>JANUSC010000748.1:0-49359 GCA_025200525.1 Camellia lanceoleosa | reverse complement strand
TTAACAAGATGAACAAATCTCTCAACTTCACTCACCAGCAGTCATAGTGTAGCTCAGGTTAAGTGATGCCTATGAAATTCATACATTAACAATTAGAAAGCCAATTTTTTTTCCTTGATAAATAACAATTTAGAAAGCCAAAATTATGCTTTAAATATGTTGAATCATACTATTAGGAAAGTTTACTTTCCAAAGAAATCCATGTTTGATAGACCATCGTAACTTCAATCTCGCTCAAGCTCTAATTTCAGAAGATTCGGCTCAGGAAAACATTTGAATTTACATACTAAAAACAACAAATGGATGTTAATGCATGTACAAATAAATACCTCATTTATATATGTTTGTAGCTGTATCCCAAGGACATTCCTTTCTTTGAAGATTGGTGATTTTAGCTAATTTGCTTATCACCTTTTTTGTACAAGATTTTGGAAAAGTTTTATCAAGGAGGCTGACTGTAGTTTTAAGCGGCAGATACTGCTTCTTGCTTCCTTTAAGGGGTTTTTGTAGAGTGACAACAAATTTCTAATGTGGCTTTTGACAACAAAATGAGGTGTTGGAAGGATATAGAAGAAGAACAATAAGGAAGGCATTCTCTTTAAGGTGGATTTGAAAAGGTATACAATCATATGCGGAGTGAGGACTTTTAATTTCATGAATGCAAAAGAAATGATTTGATGATAGAAGGAGAAAGAGGGTTCATAGTTGTCTGTCCACTTGTAATTTATCAAATATTTATTAATGGTAAGGCTAACAGTGTCCTTAAGGTCTCTGTGCATAGACCCACTATCACCTTCGTTCACCTAAGAACTATCGATGTTTGTAGGATCAAACTGACTTATGAGCTTGAGTGTCATGACCCGCTGAGTTGCCTACACAAAATTCTACTAGAGAAGGGCTAGAACATTGAGGCCAACGAAAGAATCCTAAACATCCCAAAGGCTTGAGAGAATCCAAGAATATTATATATAATTTAAAACTTGTATAGAACACTCTAGACCAGATTCTAGATAGTTCTAGGAAGGTTGGTGGAAGGCTCCATAAGAGAGATTCCACACACCATACTAATTATTGTATATTCTAGAATAATCAGAGAAGGCTATGATGCCTATATAAAGGGAGGCATCATTCAGACAAACCATCCAAAGGTAGTGTAAAATTCTTGTGTATGCAAAAGCTTTCCTATCTCTTCCAAGTAGGCTGACTTAGGTGCAAACCAAGCAAGTTAACAAAGCATCTAAGGCCACATGATTGGCTTGGAAAACCAAGGTCGTGACAATAAAGTAAACATGAACAAAAGCACTTTTTTTAGTGGGAAACAACTTCCAACAGGGCAGATTGCAAAGGTTGGCTCTAACTATTAGAATGCTTCATTGAGTCCTTGTCCCCTGAAATACTTGGGGTTACCTTTTGGAAAATCCTAGGTGAGAAAATTTTAGAAATTTTTGTTATTGAGAAAATAGAAAAGAAATTGAAAAGGGCATTGATATCTAGGGGAGGATGATTACCTCGCTTCAGTCATTATATGATTTGATCTAGTATACCTATTTACTATTTACCCTTATTTAGAGTTTCGTGAGGGTAGCTAATAAGATCGAAAAAAATCAAAGAGTTTTTGTGGGAAGGTAGTGAAGAACGGAAGAGAGAACATTTGATTGGTAGGGATTTGGTTTTTTTCAAGAACAAGAGGATCTTCATGTGAGAAATATTGTTGTTAAGGATAAGGCTTTGCCTCTAGTTCGTAAAAAAGAATAAGGCTTTTGCTTGGAAAGTGGTTATAAAGATTTCAATATGAGTGTGACCCTTTGTGCTACTAATACTATTATGTTAGTAAGAATAGGTATAGGACCCTAAGGGATGGATTCTCATGTGGTTACTTGGGATAATTCTTATGAAAGTACATTTCTTTTCTTTTCTCAAATTTTTCATTGTCATGGGAAATGGAGATAACATGTGCTTTTGCAAAGATGTTTGGATAGAGGGAGGCTTCTTTAGATCATTTGTTCCCTCAATTATATGTTCTTGACATGTCTCTATTGTTTTGATGGCATAATCGCACTCGCCTATCTCTTGAATTTCAATTTCTTCAGAAATCTTAACGATTGTGAGCTCTAATGAATTGGTTTCACCCATTATCTATCCTTGCCGGTGTTTCTTTTGAGGCGATTTATAAAAGTTTGTGGACTATTCATTTGATGGCATCTTTCTTACTTGGCCCCAATCTCCACAAGTTTTGATTTCCTAAGAAATGTTAATAATTGTGTTAGAGGCTAGTGAATTGATTTCACAGCACTATCTATTCTTGGCAGTGTTTCTTTTGAGACGTATTTTTAAAGTGCGGCACTATTCATTCTTCAGTCTTATTTTCTTGTAGAGTCCTACTTTTGAAAAGATTATTGATAATCCAGACAAATCACTTTTGTTCCCCATAAGATAAATTGGAATGCATATGTACCACTCCAAGTTAAGTATTTGTTTGGTTTTTAGCTCATCGGAAGCTCGACATCAATTACATGATTTAGAGACAGCCACCCAGTTGAAGTTTTTTTTTTCAATGAGCAACGAAAAAACAAGAGTCCAAGAGAAAATCAGGGGTGCAAGTCAACTAAAATTGATGATTAAAGCAAAATTATACATCATGCATAACTCACCAATTCCTACCAATTAGATACTTCAATCTCAACTAATCGTGATACAGAGGAATTCCTTTTGAGGGAGAAGACACTGATACCCAAAAATGCCAAAACCAAGAAGCACGGATATGACATTCACAGAATATAGGATGCAATAATTTCAAAAAAATCAAGCTTCAAACACAGTGATGACAGAACATTTAAAAATAAAAATAAAATAAAATAAAAACTTTTTCATATATCTTTATTTACTATGTATATGAATATTAGAACCAAATAATCAAAATAAAAAAATAAAAAACTTACATCAATTCAACATGAAATAACACTCAATCTATAATTTAAGCTTTATTCAATACAAAAATAATAGTTTATCAATCATAAACCATGAAATCAAAGTTGTATTTACCTTCATCAACATCAGAATTTGTGCATGTGATACTAATACAAGAAGACAAGTTTTCCTATAATCACTATTAAGTAACCAAAAAACCACTTCAACAATCAAACAATAATTTAGAATGGCAATTCAACAACTTCAACATTCAAACACCAATTCAGAAATTAAGAAAGAGGATGCTATTTATTTGTTCTGTTTAAAGAATGCGAGAGAAAACTACATATTGATTGATTAACACAAACATGTTTACATAGTGGCTATTGTGAATTTATGAATTTTTAAGAGCATGATAAAGTAATGGAATTGCCAGTTTTTTTTTTCTTTTTTGGATCAGCAACAAATGAAACTTCATTAAAGAAGAAAATTTACAACAAAGATGACAAGAGTCCTCCAAAAGAAACAAAAGCAACAGAACAAACTACACCTCACACACTACTCTGCAATCTGAAAAATGAAAAGAAACGGATTGCTTTAAAAGGAGAAGAAATGCAAACCCAAAAGATGCCAAATGACAAATTCTATCCCATAATGACTCTAAAGTCTCAAACTTCTCGTAAAAAATCCTAGCATCTGCTCCAACCATATCACCAGTAAAAGTGAGATAAAAACTATTTCCACATCGCCGCTTTTTGCACAAGTTGTCAGAGTCAGCCAACAAATATCTACCAATTGAAAAAGCTGGACAAACCAAGAATAAATTATCCAAAGATTCCTCATTCCTCGTGCACATGATACACCATTGAGGACAGAGATTGCGATTATGGCTGGTAGACTTGGTGAATATACCATTGATACACCACTTGGTGGACTTTTCATCCTGTTTTAGTACCTTTTCATACTTTTTTTCTTATATATATATATATATATTAACAAAAAAATTGTTTATAATCAAAAGGGAAAAAAAGGCTGACCCTGGCATAATCCTACAGTGATTGGAATTTCACTCAGTTTCTTCCATTGATGATCTAATTGTAGTACTAGTCACAACTCTGTCATATGTGCTTTTATCACAAAAATAAATGCTTTTTGTCACTCATTTTCTTCCTGACACCTATCATATATTTGTCCAGACACTTGTTATAAGCTTTTTTCAAATCTACGAAAAACCATTTGAATATCTCTCAGATCCTCTATGTACTCCTCTGTTAATCTCCCTCCTCACTAAGTTTATTGTTTCCGCATGTCTAAATTTTTTATTATTTTATTATTCCTAAAAGGTCATTATTGTAATATTTTACAGAGAATATTATTATAAAAAATAAAAAATAAAAAGAGAGAAAGAGAGAGAGCCCTAATATTTTTTTTCTCCCTTCTCCACGTAACGCCTCTCTTTCCTTCTTTCTACCTTCCTCTCTTCCTCATCTCTTCTCTTAATCTTACATTACAGGTTAGTCTCATCAGGAGTCCTCCGAGACTGGTCAATTGCTCCCTGCAGTAGAAAAAAGTGAGGATGTAAAAATAATATATACATATAAACAGCTCTCCATGGTCAACTTGAGATGCTGATTCTTCCCTATTTATTGTTTTTCATTCAGGTATTGGTTGTTGATTGTTTGCTTTTTGAATTTTTTGGGGAGTTGGTTGCTACATTTTTGTTCGGAAGTGTTGATGCCTACTTTTTGGGAAAGTCGGGTCTCTGGTTTGCAGGATCTGGGCAGTTTCTAAGCCTCTATTTCTGTGATTTGTTCCCCACATTAGCAGCTTACTACTGCAGAAAATCTCCTTTAGACTTTTGGTGATCTGATTTTTGCTTAAGATTTTGTGTTAGCCCAAGGAAAGTGTAATCACTCAACAATAAGTCACGGGCCATCAAAATTCAACTGACAATCCTACATTGCAGATTACAACAGTGACCTCTCAACAATCAGTCACGGGTCATCAAAATTCAAAGGATAATCCTACATTGCAAATTACAACAGTGAAGTTGAATGGGCACAATTATCTACCTTGGTCTCCATCTGAGAAGTTGTTTATCAAGAGTAAACGGAAAATGGGTTACATTACAGGTGAAATCACAGCCGCAATCTTTAGTTATGTCTTGGCTTTTGAATTCATGTAACCAGAACTCAATAATGGATATTTTTTTATGGATACAGAAAAGGAGGTTTGGGATGGGCTTGCACGGACTTAATTAAAGAAAGGTAATATGGCACAAATCTGAAATGTCCAATTCAAAATGGTATGCAGGGGGATTCTTCGGAAGCTAAAAAGGCATTGTTGTAACAATTGTCAGATGCACCCCGTGGTCAGTGATTGGAAAGAAAGCCCATGATGTTTTTGTACTATGATTGAATGAAAGATCTACGAGATTAAGCATCTTTTTTGTCTTGGAACGGTAAATCTTATTTTGATGGGCATCTGTAGCCCCTTCTTTTGAAATTTACTCACTACTCACATTGGGAATTGTATAACTTAAATTTGGAAGATACATTTGGGCATGTATTAATTACCGTGGATGATTATTTCTTTTGTATTACTTAAATGCATGGATTTAAAATTGCTTGTATGTCAACAGGGTGGTTTTGCTAAGGCCTATATGTCTGTTGGCCCAACTTACTGTGGGCATGCCATTGAAAAATTTCTTTTAAACATTGATCTAGTTTTGACCAAAGAGTAAACCTTCAAACAAAAGTTACTTTTTTTAGAAGAATGACCCATGTTCTACACAATTCCTTAACATAGAGGATCATTTGACTTTTATATACTCTTAAATTGCACACAAGGCAAATTACTTTGATTGTTCAACTTCCTTCAAACCGCCACATGGCATTATCAAATAAATACATCTTTTGCATAATGTTTTAAAAACCCAGGCGGATAAAGATTCTCTACCACATTTTATACAAAGGAATTACAAGGAAGAAATTATGTTCAATAACATTTTCTTTTTTTTCCAAATGGTATAGTTGTCCAAAGCAACAACCAAGTTTCAGAGTTTAAATTACCAAGCTTTAAGAAGTTTCAAAGTTAATACAATACTTATCCAACATAAGCTGGTTGACAGAGTAGCAAAAGCAAAGAACTTATATGGGCCAATATACAACAGAAAGTTACCATCCATGATACTGGAAGTATGATAACTTTATCGGTCATGTAAAGAGCAAAGATTGTAGTTTCCCCTAAATAAGATAACTGGTTTAATCAAAGCTTCCCACTAAAGGACTTGCCTTGTGGATCCTTGTATTCGCCGAATAATGGCACTCCCATGCATCTTGCATAGCTGATTTAATCATCTGGTGCCCAACCTGGAACAGAAAGTTCAAAAGTGCTAAGTAAATAATAAGCAGAAAAATAAGTGAAAAATAGATAATTACAGGTTCTCCTTGAAATAAAAGTGCTTTCTCTGAATGCCAAACACTCACTTGCAGCAACTAGACAACAATTATATTTGCACAAACATGCACATACACAAGCACACCCATGCACATAACACATTCAGACATCTACTTGGCGAATCAAATTTAACATCTAAAGAAACAAAAATCATTTTGAAGTAATCGCCATCAAAGCTATTTCATCTGCAGTTTAGTTCCCTCAGCAGCAGCAATTCCAACAAGCAAACTGTCAATAAGAATTTACTTTTGCTTCTTATAGCAAGTACTAAGTAGTGAAAAATCGGAAGTAGATTAAAGTTTTTGAAGATCATTGAACAGCTTCTTTTTGATCAATAAAAAGTAACTTCATAAGAGCATCATCAAGCCGATGCAAAGAACACAAAAGGAAAACCCCAATTTGGGGAAACCCCTAACCATCTAACTAATTAAATCATCCAAAAATCTAAAAAGCCAAACCGTAATAACCCCGACCCTCTCATATGCTTTAATTTCAATATATGTGTGATTAGATTTGTGACTATATGCTTGATGTGAAATTCCATGTTTAAATATGTGAATTACATGTTTATATACTTGTATCTCTCGATTATGAGAAAAATCTATTGAAATTACGACCTTTGGACTGAAAAATTGAAAAGCCTTTAAAGGTGCGATAAACCTAAATTGACTTTACCGTTATGATTTGCATGATTTGTATGATTTTAGAACATAATATGAAATTTTGTAAAAATTTGATTCAAGCAATGAATTAATTCGATTTAATTAGTCTAAACCCTTGGTTAGGCTTGGCTTAGGCTCGGCTTAGGCTCAAATAAGTTTAACTCTTGGTTTAGTATAGATAGAGATGAGCCTTATATGAGACTTGACTCAACAAAAACATAACTAGAGGGAGAAAGAAGAGAAAAGAGAGAGAGGAAATTCAACATAGGAGCTTAGAGCCTTAGGAAATGCATTTGGAAAGCTTGAATTTGTTGGATTTTCTTTGACTGCACAAACAAATTCTGAAAACCACACGCGCGGGCTCACATACCGCACGCAAGGAAAAACAGAAGCACTCAACATTCTAAAATAAAAGCACGCGGCACATCTTCGCACGCAAGGTGGGGTTCTTCAAGACGCGCGGGAACAGGAGAAAACTCAGATCTTTTGTAAATCTTTTCGACCCTCCTCAATCTGCGTGCATGTTTAAGCCCTCCAAATGCTTCAAGATAAATAAAAATTGAACTAAACGAAGAATGATTAAAGAGAAGTAGCTAAGAAAAGATGAATTGTCGATCGGTTGTGTGTGTGCTATGTGTATGTCACTCACGAAGGACAGCTTGCACACCAAATCACTATGAGTAATAGTAGTGTAACGATATGTTATGATTTATGTATTTTTGATCGTGAATGGCATAATGCTATATAACTTGTGTTTTGATTGGAATGATTGAGTATTGAATTACAATGGCATACAAAATGGACTCGAGGTCGTTCTGTTTCTGTTTCTGTTATGTATGATGGGCCCAAGGCCGTTATGTCTGATATGGATTGTTTATGACCACGGCCCTAAGGCCGAGGGAGATGGAGACATGCCGATGTTCCATCTACCCTATAATGTTCAGAACAACTATTGATATGTTGGGCCTAAGGCCGTTCTGTATGATGTTGGGCCTAAGGTCGTTCAGTATGATGTTGGGCCTAAGGTCATTCAAGATGATGTTGGGCCTAAGGCCGTTCCAGATATGTTAGGGCCCAAGGTCGCTCTGCCTTATGCGGGCCCAAGGTCGTTTCCGAATATGATTATAGATAAGACATGTATATATTGTATATTTATTCTTCAAGACATATGCTCATTCATATGAACCTCCTTACATTATTATTACTCACCGAGCCTTTCTCATTTCAGATTTATATATATATATTTGTAGGTAATCAGCGTGAGGCCAGCCCTGTGTCAACTTCAGAAACCTTTGATGGACTCCAAAGTTTGAGCCTTTTGTCTTTTGAGAAGTCCCTTTGATGCTACATTTTGTTAAGTCTTTTGGTGACTTTTATTGATACATTGTCAATATGTAATTTTTGGGCTGCTAACTTTTTTGTATATACCTACATGACTTGTATGTATGGACTATGTATGTGAACTCTCTATATATGATATGATGTTTTAAAATTCGCATTTAAGCACCGCCAATGGACGTTTCGCCATTTTATTTGCTTCCGCCAGCCCCATTATGATAAATTCTTTGTAATCAAGAGGTTATTGGTCGGTCATGAACTAAACTTTTAGGGGTGGGTTTGAGTCGTGACAAAACACATCCGATCCACCTTCCCTTCAACCCAACTATACAAAACTGTTAAACAACCGATTCTCTAACCAAGAGGCAAGATGATGCACCCTTGAAACGCTCAGCGATTCTACTCCAACCAAACCAACCATTAAACATAACAGCGGTGCTAAAGCCCAAACTTTCTGCCGCTATTTCCCAAAACCGAGCCCCCTCCAACTTCAAAGCACCTCCATGACCCTCGGCTGAACCCAACCATTTATGTTTAGCTATCAATCAAGTTTACTAATAGTATGTCAAAAAAGAAAAGAAAATTGGATCCTTCTTGACTTTGACATTCATATTTATGATGCCAACATAATTAAAGCCAAAATTTTTTTTTGGTTTATTAACCCAATTTCTTTGAACTTTTACAGCTGTTTCAATAGTTGCCAATGTTCAAATCAACACTCATAATATGAATTCTAACTCTAATGGCTATGGACATCTCTGGTCTACAAACACTAAAACAATATCCAGATGTTTATATAGACAAATACATAACTGTGTCTCAAAAAAAAAAAGGTATTACCTAATGTTGAATTTGCAAATTCAAGTCACCCAATACCTGCATCAGCTGTTAGTTAATGCTGAAATTAACCAGAATCATGATATATAATTAACAAAAGACAAGAAGAAATCCCTAATTCCTGGTAGTTAGTTGATGATGTATTTGTTCGATTATATCTATAGACAAGCCTTATATAAACGTGAATCTGCACAATTAAATCAACAGAGTTTACACTTGCTGCTCACCGTTTGGTACATGTAGCTATCAAGCTCATCCACGGAATCATCGATGGGTAACAAATTTGCCAATGCGACAATCTGAATTGCAAATAACACAAAAGTTAGATTGCTAGATATATATATATATAAAGAGAGAGAGAGAGAGATTGTGAAGTGTAGAAAATAAAAATATATATATATATATAAATGAAGTGAGAGAGTGAGAGACCTCGTGGCCATATTCAATGCATTTCATCATGGCATAGTAGCTGTCCTTGCCCCGCTGACCAATCCCACAACCTTCATCTCTCCCACTGGTGCAGGATCGCCCTGAGTTTTACAAGGCTCAAGGCAAACTCTTATGAGGGGGTTTTCTACATATTTACCCCACACACACAAAAAAAAAAAAAAAAAAGGTTCATGTAATATGGTAAATAGAAAAACTAAAATATATATTGCTAGTATCCACAAATAGCTTACTTGTATATATAAAACTAAAATTTACTTACATATATTAAGACAGGAAAAATCATTACAAGAAATCAAAATGACAAAAATCTAGTCATGTTGCTATATAGTTTAGCAAAAATCAGTTTACAATAAAATATCACTTAACATTACTCTTCTTGCATTTTAGCTGCAAACTTACTAATTGCTTGTATAATCTAATTCAGCTACCATATTCTTTTGCAATGGATAACAAAGCTAATCCATTCAATCTTTCTTATGACACGGTTGACCAAAGGTAATATTTGATTAACTTCAACTTTGAAAAGCTTTTTCTCTTGAGGCAATCAGAATCAAGATGGTCAACAAAATTTATAAATAATCCATGCATTTGGGAAACAACCGTCCATTACTTTAAAAATAATTTACCACTTCAATTGGCCTCTTGGTTTCTTTTGGCAAAACTTCTTTCAAGACTTTCAACTTTGAAAATAGATCTCTTCCATCAATATCAGAAAGTTCATCATGTTAAAGAAAATCTTCAAGATTAGCACGATAAGTCATCAAACATTCATCACTAACAAAACTTAACCTCTTCAAATCAAACAAATCCCCAAAAGTTTCTTCATATAGTTGAAATTGTTGAAACCTACTCTTAAGTGAAGAAAGAGCTTGATCTATTATAAATATGAAGTAATTACATCTAAAGGATTCTTCTAAAGGATTCTTCAGCTATGTATGTTTCCTCTTCACTATCATTCTCATCAAATTGCTTCTTTCTATGAATGACACTTTTTCACTTAATACTAGATCAATTTCCATTAGAGTTGCAAAATTTCTTTAGCTTCAATCATAACCACCAAAAATTTTGTTTCTCTATACTTTTTAAGGAAGGTATTGAGTCCTTTTAATTGATCTATAGCAATATCAATATGCTTGTCTTTACTTTGAAAGGTTTTGCTAACTGAGTTGACTACAAACAAAAGATTGTGCCGAATAACCATACCAAGCAAAAATTCAAAATTTTCAAGTTCATATGATGCCAAGGACTCAGCTTCACTATTGTTTCGGGTTCATCACTAATATTTGCAAAATAAAGTAAAGCATCTCTCATTTGTGGAGCTTGGTATCTTATTGCTTTAACACTTTTGACACGACTTTCCCACCGTGTTTGTTACAACAACTTAAGTGTAAGACCTTCCACATTAACTTTTAAAACTTTCCGCTGGTTTGGAGAGGATGAAAACAATAAAAATATACGTTGTACCACTCAAAAAATATGGAGACAACTTTGGAACAAAAATTAGCCATATCACAAGGTGTAAGGTTAAGACTATGACAACCACATGGTGTGTAAAATGATTTCGGATTTATTTCAAGTAGTCTTTCTATACACCTTGTGTTTACCTTTCAAAATAGAGGCATTATCATATCTCTTGCCCTCTTATATCACCAATATCAAGTTGGAGTGTGTGCAATACCGGCACACTAAAAAATACCAACCCCAATGTATCATCCACCATTAAAATTCTCAAAATAACTCTTCTATCTTTACGGACTAGTTGAAACATCCACAGATCCGATCACAAGAGACATTTGTTCTTCATGAATAATATCGAGTACAATCAAGTATAACTAAAAAATATTTCAGATATTTGATTCTTTTTTCACTATTGTACTTTTGATCTCACCCACTAATAGTAATATCACCATTTTGGATTTAGTGACCAAAATAATGGTAATGAATTTCACTCCTTTTGATACTGTATTATCGATCAAATTCAAAGAACCATTTCAATTAAGCTTAAAAAGATTCCATTACTTTCTTCATAAATCTCATCATTGTTCCATAAAATGCTAAATTATTTTAGCAAGAGTTTTCACAACAAAGAATTATCCTTAATAACGCTTGTTTCCAATGTTCTCTTTATTGATTTGTTCTTGACCACTTCTATGAATTGTTTCATTCTTTGGCAATCTAATTTCCAATGCAATCCATTTGTCCAGGCAAGTAATGTGCTCATTGCTAGGTTCATGACTTCTAAGCACATGCCCTAGATTCTTCCAAGCTTTAAATCCATCAGTAGCAAATATGTAACAAGATGTAAACGAAACATGAGAGAATTCTGAGAAATATACACACTTCATTTCTTAGGCTTTAATGCCATTTTATAGAGTACAAAACTTATAATAATAAAAAAGATAATTATAAAAAAAACTAAACTAAAAAAGCCTAATCTGAAAAGTCTACTCTTAAGTCATAAGCCATTATTTACAAAAACTATTCTAAGGCAATGCCTACGAAAGGCTAGTCTATCTAGTACATCTTTTTTGTACATATTACATATTATATTATACAAGTTCAATCTCCCTTCCTCCTTTTTGAAAAAGAGAAACTGTATCATATAAGATTTGGTTAATCGTATCTTTTTCTTGTTATCGATATGCTACCACGTGCTACATAAATTTGCAATGGGTCAAGTATATTCTCAACAAGTCTTCATAGGCCCACTATGCTCCATGTTGTCTAGATTGTGCATGAAGACTCTATCTTTAGATAATGGAGAATCTTGTGCTTAACTCCATTCCTATGTTTTGTAAGCTTCCACTTCATCGGCTTCATAGCCAAATATAAAGGAAGATCTAGCAATTTCTTATTGCTAAATTGTTGAGGAATTCTTCTGCTTCACGCTATTGTTCAGCAGCTTTTTGTATGTGAAATTGGTTCCATAGTAACAAATAGTCTTCGCAATCGCTACTATGAAAGGCAATACATTGCAACTTTTTATGCTTCATGCATCTTGGGGACAACAATATTAGACTTTCTATCCAATATTGTGCAAGACTTAAAGATTCAATTAGTCCATGAGGATTAACAATATCACGCTTAGAATTTATTAAAGGTCCTTCATGAGCTAACTCGATTCTTTAATCTTTTTCAAATACCAAATCTGATATAGTTGATAAAATTTCTTTCACGCCATCCAATGGTGCTAGCAATCCAAAAAGTGAAATATTTGCTCCATTTGTAATTTCTTTTAGGAAAATCTCTCCATTGTACATGATGAGAACTTTGAAGAATAACTTGATTAGTTATTCCCAATCAATTTCTTCAGAGATCTTCCAATCATTATCTTCATAGAACCATTCTTGGTATCTAGAAATAATGTGGTCTTTGGAATATCATCTTGTAAATTGATTTTATTAATCGATTTAAAAAGAATTTGTTTAATTCTTTCATAATGATGTTCCACTTTATTTTTAATGATTTTAAAATTTTCATGAGGAAGAATTGTTCATGCTTTTTCAAAAAGACAAATTCTTCTAATTATATTAAAAGAAGGATCCAATATTCATGGTTTATGATTTCAGAGCTTTGAAGAAAAGTATTTATCTTTTCAAATCTAAAATCTTGATCCCAATTCATTTGTTTAATGAGCTAAAACAAAGACTTTGTTACTCATTTATCTTAGTGGTTTGTTCCACTAATTGAAATGATAAATTAGACATCTGTGATCGAAAACCTTTTTTATTTTCTGAAATGTGAGTTTTCCACGCACCATTTAATTCATCATAAAACGCTTGATAGTTAGCTCCAAAGAATTTCCAAACTTGCTTATGACAATCCTTCCATTCTGCGTAAATACTAGGTCTAAAAAAACAACATAAACCTTTTCTAGTTTGAGGGTTGCTTTTTTAGCAATTGTCACCCATTCTTTGTCTGACTCAGCAGGCTGTTTACTCTTGTTCATGGCTAAAAAGACAAAACACTAGTATAGTGATTTTTGCAAGAAAATTATTAGTTCCTTTCAAATGTTCAACATCAAAATTATATGTAGCAATTTCATTATACCATCGGGTTGTCTACCTTCTTCAACATTTTTCTTGATAACTACAAATTCTTTTACTGCTTGATTGTTTGTTCTAACAATAAAGCATTCAAAAGCAAGATATATATGAATCTTTTTAAAGGAACTTTTATTTCTAAAAGTTCATTTTCAAAAAATAATATATCTTGTTTCAACAAGTTGAAATTTACTAGAGTTGCATCCACAAATTATTTCATGTTTCTGAGTTTTTATGGAGATATGTTTTTTCTTGCTTTTAATTCCATAACTATCTATTTCTTCTCACTTGGTCCAGAATTGAGAAGGTAATGTTTTCAATACACATCCCCAACATAAATTTGAGGCATCAGTTTCAAGGATGATTTTATTTCTTTCACTCGGACTTAAATTATGCTAGATCTTTAACATAATTTCATTCCATAATTAAGAATTCCTTAAAAAAACTTTGAAATTGTTTTACTTCAGTTAATTCATCTGGAAATTCTTTTACTTGTTTTTACATAATATGTTCGTGAAGCATTAATCTTGTTGAAGTTAAGATTACCTAAGAACTCAATTTCTTCTTTCTCTACTTCAATCTTTTTAGGGGAGAGAATAATTCTATGTTTTTGGCATTTATTACATAATTGGCTAAAGATGATTCTTGTATTCTTCGCCAGATTTGAAAAAAACAAGAATGTCATCTATATATACCACACAAAAATCTTTTAAGGTCATTAAAAATATAATCTATCCATCTTTGAAAGATTTAGAAAAGTATTTAATCCAATTGGCATTAGATTCCAACAGTAATGTCCTCTTGGAGTACCGAAAGCAGTCAATGGTTTTTGACTCTTTTGTTAATTGTAATTGCCAAGATCTAACTTACAATCAAATTTACTAATGACTTTTGATCCTAGGGTTAAGTTTATCAAAATATCTCTTTATAGTACCCATCGAATTCTACATGTTTATTAAGCCTCTTATAGTTGATTACCATCCTGCCTTTTCCCCTTTTAATTTCTGCATGATTTCTAACCATAAATGCAGGACATGAATCAGGGCTAGGGTCACTTCAATAAGTTTTTTCTCAAGAAGTTCACCAATTTGAGTTTTGAACTCATCTATATCCTAGTCATGGCTGGCCCTAAGTTTCTGGGGGCCTAAGGCAAAATAATTTTTCACCAATAATTTTTCATAAAAAAAAAAAAAATTACCTATTTGGTTTAGAGTTTTCAAAAATAATTATCTAAGTTTGCAATTCATATTTTTTTTTATATGCTTTGTGTTTGGCAACTTTTTTTTTTTATAAAAAAAAAACCACAATTATTATAGTTTTTAAGCGTATCTAAATTAGATGTGTCTACAAAATAAATAAAGAAAAATTGCGCAAAATATTTAAAAAATACTAAAAAGCACATAACTAGGCCATAAAGAGAAAAAATAGGCCACAGAGAATCTATGTTACATGGACTCTTCAAAATAGATCAAATACCCGTGTCGACACTGACACCATTAATTTCGGACAAGGGTATGGGATATGTGTGATACTTTTCAACGGATACTTTATATAATTGTATATAACACAATTATCATATGTGCATATTATTGTTTAATTACTATAAATGTCATTTTGACATCAGAATTACATATAGTACCATTTTATCTCACATATTAGATTAAAAATATAAAATATGATATTTTTTTGCGAGTCCGCTGCACTTTAAATTTAAGATTTAATGAGTCCGACCTCTAGATACATACCCGCACCCGACACCCGTACCCGAGTCCATGTAACATAGCACAGAATTAGGCTAACGACTAACACATATATATATATATATATTTTATATTTTATTTTTTAAATTGGTCTAACAACTAAAACTTGTAAATATTTTTTAACTGGGCCTTTTATCAATTGGGCCAAATAGAATTTTTGAGGCCCTTTAAAATGGCCTAAATTAATTAAACAGAATTGGGTCATTTTGAGTTTTTAATATAGTACAAGACTAATGAATTTGGAGGCCTTTTTTGAGCCTAATTTTCGGGGCTCTAGGCACAGGTCTCACTAGCCTTAGCCCAAGGCCGGCCCTGGTAGGTATAGATCATCGGTTTTACCCTAATTATTATATTAGGATCTTTTAACTTGAAACTACAATATCTTGGACTATGATACCATAGTTTCAAAGAATTGTCACTAAATTTTTCATCAAAAAAATTTATAAATCCAATGAGATTCATCAAGAGTGTATGGTGTCAAGTCACCATAAAATTTTATGTACGGTGCTAAGTCACCACTCTTAGTTGGCAAGAACTCTCGATCACACATGTAATGATGTTGTTCCAACAAAGGAATTGTTACCAATTGCTAGTTAAGAGTTAAACTGATTGTTTCATCAGCAAGCATTATTGGTAAATATGCAAATAAAAATTTATTTCCTAGAATGAAATCTCCATGCATATCTGGGAAGCACAAAACTTTTGAAATAACAAATTTGTTGTTAAACGAAACAGGTATGTTTTTTGCTGTAAGAATTAATGGAGGTGTCTTTCCACTAACTCCTTTAACTGAGAAAAGATGTTTCATTAAAATCCATTTATCCTCAGGTATAGCATTCATTCTACATGTGCAGTGGCTCCAGTACCAAGTAGAACACTGAGACTATATTGTTTGTAGTCAAGTAAAATTAAAGGTTCCCAAAACATAAGTATATTTTCACTTTCCTTGGCTAGAGGCAAAAATTACTTCATCATGTTTTGTTTGATAATGATAGATTTGAAACATTTTTGTTCTTCAAATCTATAATGTGTTCTTGGTATAAAGGGATTTGCACTATCTTAATATCAATAGGTTCTGTTTGAGAACTACTTATATTAATATCTTGTGCAAATTTTTAATTTATTGAACTTTTTCTAGTCAGTTGATAAATTTTGTGTTGGTTGTTTTAATTGTGATTTCTTATACACAAATTACTGCCAAACACCTACATTTCTACATTATTAACAAATTTTCTTGCCTCATCTTCTGTTAGTTCAGAAATTGATCAATTTCTTGAATTTCTAAATTTGACCAATTCATAAGTTTTGGTTGAATTGTTGTTTCATATGGCTTTGGTTCCTACATGTCAACTAGTTTTGTATCAATTGATTTAATTGATGTTTCATTCCTATATTTTGTGCTTTTAAACAAATCCTAACAACATCTTCTATATTAGGATCATTTATAACCACAAAGAAATTTGGTTTTATGTTAAACCATACTATTCCATTTACTAGATTATAATGTACTCCTCCAATAATTGCTCTTATTGGATCCTAAAATCTTTTATCTAGTAAGACTGCTAAGATGGGCGTATCCTATGAAGCACGGAAAGTGGTACGAAAGTACGGCACGGCATTTAGTCGGGCACGCCGATACGGCAAAATCCCAAAAAAATAGGGTACGGGTACAGCTACGGTACGCCGATATTTTTTTTATTTTTTTTTATTATGGTTAAAAGATCCAACCTACAAATTGAAGTTAAATATCAAAACTAATAAGAGAACTATAAAACTAAAAGACAAATATTAATATATTTGAATTCAACATAACATAACCAACACCAATTATGATTATTACCATTTATGATTAATATTATTATTACCATTTTCAGTATTAATAATAATAATATTAATACCATTTTCAGTATTAATAATAATAATATTAATAATAATAACTAAAAATAATATTAATAATAATAACTAAAAATATTAATATTCATAATAATAAATAAAGATAAAACAAGAAAATAAATAAATAAATAAATACGAAGAGGAGAAGAGAGGCAGTGTACACCTCTGATGATCGAAGAAGAGCAAACCAGTGAGGGTCGAAGTCGAAGACGCGAGGAGGGTCGAAGTCGAAGACGCGAGGAGGGTCGAAGTCGAGGGTCGAAGTCCAAGTCCAAGCCGAGGGTCGAAATCGAAGACGAGATGAGGTCGAAGTCGAAGACGAGGGTGAGTGAGGGTCGAAGTCGATCTGTTTCGGCCGACCTGCTTCCCACGCAAACGAGTGAGGGTGTGGGTCGGCCGAGATCAATCTTCGCCAAGTCGCAGATCATGGTGGAAGGAGCACCCATTTTGCTTCGATGAGATTAGGGCAAGCCGATCTGAACTCTTCGCAGATACACTAGAGGTATACTCATTTTTTTTTTTATTTTTAATTTTGTTAATATTGCTTGCACTCTAAATTTGTCAAAAAATTGATTTCCGCCTCGACGCACTCCAAAACGCATCAAGGAGTACCCATGCCGCACCGAGCCGCACTCCATGCCGCATCTAACCGAGGCAAACGCATTCGAAGTGGTTTCGCATCTGTGACGCTGCAGCAACAGACAAGATGCTGCATTCAAGACCCTAAGTACCCTAGTATGCCAGACGTAACTATTTTTGAGTACCGTGTTTCATAGGGCGACAAGACCTTATCTAACCAAAGCAAGGATTTTTATCCTAATTAATCCTACATGAATATATCTTAATTCGTAATTATTTTTTCCATCTAGCAATTTTCTTTTTGTCAAATAAGGTTATATCAACATTCCCTTCATCTCAGAAATTGAGCTCTTGTATTTCCATGTTGCTCAAATATTCTTATCGACTAAGGTTATTTTGAAATTTTTTAAATTTCTTCTTTCGGATTTCTTGAAATATTTCATACTTGGCCAATTGTTCTTCAAGAAAGATAATTTCTCCAAAGGATATAATCTCCTAGTCGGAATTTTCTCGATTCCTCGATATTCTAGAATTGTATTCATCATAAAAATGTGTTCTCCATCCTCATCCAACGAATATTCTTCGCTTGAAATTTCATACAATATTTCTTCAATATCTGAAATTTCTTCACCAAAACAATTTCAAATTTTTGTTCTTCAATAACTTTTGTCATCTTTTTAGCACTTGTTCCTTTCTAAGGACACTAAGGTGCATAATGTCCTTCATAACAAATATAATATTTACAAGATTTTTTTCTTGTTATAGATGTTTTCAGGGCCAGCCCTGGGTCAAGGCTAGTAAGGCCTATGCCTAGTGCCCCACAAATTATGCCCAAAAAAAAGCCCCCAAATTCATTAGTCTTGTGCTATATTAAAAACTCAAAATAGCTCAATTATGTTTTATTAATTTGAGCCAGTTTAAAGGGCTCCAAAAATTCTATTTGACCCAATTGATAAAAGGCCCACATTTGTTAGCCCAATTGAAAAAATAAAATATAAAATATATGTAGTAGTATTAGTCGTTAGCCTAATTCTTTTTGGCCTTTTTTTTTTTTAACTCTCTTCATGGCCCAATTGTGTGTTTTTTTAGTGAATTTTTTAATACTTCATGCAAAAAATAAATAAATATTTTATAGATACACCTAATCTAGATATACTTAAAAAATGTAATATTTGTGATTTTTTTTTTTTTTTAAATATTACCAAATAGAAAAAATATTTTAAAAAAATACGAATTGCAAGCTCGTAAAATTATTTTTGAAAACTCCAAACCAAATAGGATGATTTTTTTTATTTATGAATATCTAAAAGACCTCGAAAATTATTGCCTTCAGCCCCTAAAAACTCGTGGCCCCTCGATATTTTTGAAGTTGTTTTTTTCTTAACATATTGTTTATAATTAGAAAAAAAAAAAAAAATCGCTTCCCAAGGTTTCCATTTAAATTTCTTTTTCTTAATTTTATCTTTTCTATTATGAGAAGGTGTGCATCCAATTTTCTAGTAAAATTTGGTCCCAACAATTTTTCCTCTTGCAGAACTGGTGATTTGATTTTTCACATGTTTCTTTTGCTTGTACTGTTAAGCACTAATTTGCTATCAATCTCAAAACAAAGTTTATCCTAAATCTAAGATTATCCCTTTTTTCAATTTTTCTAAAATTTAGGATAATTTTTAAACTTAAATCATCCCATGGGTTCGGAGTTTATGAAAACTGATCTAACCAATAGGTATTTTAGGAGGATCTAGAACATAGTAATATTTTTCAAATAATGTCACATATTCTTCATATTGACAAATATTACATAGTTCTAATTTGGCTAGAGCATAATTGGCATCTTCTTGCAAATTAATTTCACCTAATAGCCACAGATTTTCTTTTAATTATGGTGACAAAATCACTCAACATTTTATCAAAACTTAAAAGTTTGATAAAAGAGTTGTCTTCCGGTATTTCCCATAATCAGATTTATCCCATTGTCTTAGCCATTGCAAATAATTTTCTTGTAGGGTTGCTACAATATAATTTAAGAACCTTTCTTTAGTCCATGTTGACTTATAATTTGTTATTAAAATAGCCATGGATTGTGTCCAATCATCAATTGTTTTTAACTAATCTTTGAAAGCAACGTGTTAAATCCAAGTAAGTACCATGTTGGGTTACTGGATTTTTGTTTAAATCATCTTTTCTTCGGTAAGATGGTTTTGGATCACTAGGTTTAGTTTCACTAGTGGATGTGTGTTAGCACCTTGACATTTGGGAGCTGGTGGTCTGACCTATGTTACTTGGAATGTGGATTAATTTTCTTTAACTATTAAGCATCCAATAAAAAAAAATAAAAAAAAAAATTTCTTTTCATTGTTCATGTTTTTGTCTTGTCAAAACTTAACTCATCTTAGATTTTTTTTGGTCGGCGAAAGTCAGGGGCTAGTTATTGGGTTAACACCTCGATGACTTGAAGCTCACCCCCATACACCTTGCAAGAAAATCTTGCCCTCCCATTCCACTCCTAAGAGTGGAACCCAAGACCTCCCTTCCTTAGGAGAGACTTGGCGGCTAAAGGGCTAGCCAACTAGGCTAGAGCCTTTTGGTTAACTCCTCTTAAATTTTAGTTCATTATATATATATATATATATTTTTTTTCCCTCTTAAAGTAACATTTAAGGAAATATTGGAAAAAAAATACTTTTGGGAATGCCTTGGATTACTAAATTTACTATTTTGGAACAGAAGTATACCATGTTTCAGCATGTGCATACCAATACGAATTTCGCTAAGGTATCAGCGTTTTTGGTAACTAGGGTCTGACATTTGGTGGCACCACACACCTATATCAAACCTGGACCAAGGCATAAGGGAGGCATGCCAATGTAACAATTTGGGACCTAATCAATTGTGTCGTTCAGCGGCGACACTCAACCCTTGGACAAGTGTGGGCAACATGGTAGATGCAAGGCATTAACATGACCTGAATGCTGTGTTGCAGCACGCTTGGAGGTTTAACATAATCAAATGATTTGACTTGGCTATATAACAAGGCATGGTTGGCACTTGGTTGGTTAGCAAGGTACATGGGCTTGGCCAAGACCAACAAATGACACACTTGGGGCTTGTTTGGCTGGTGGCATGAGCAATTCGAATTGTCTAAGGCAAGACAAAGGCATCCTTAAATATAGGGGCATGTTGGCAAGTGTTACGGGTCAATTTTCGCTTCAAAATTCCACTGCAATGGCACTAAGTTGGACACTTAGTCTCACCAAGTATGAATACACACACACACACAAAGTGCTATAAACAAGTAAGAGAATAGGCAACAAGTATTTCCAGAAATAACTCCCAACCTTTATTAATTGCACCAACAATACAAGGATGCCTATGGAACTCTTACCAACACTTAGTTAATTTTCGAGTTCCATGGCTAATGCCTAAATAGGCTTACAAACGCTTTTCAAATTGTAGGAAATTAATGTATAGATATTATTGATTTATATATCATGTGCTTACAAGAGCTCTCTTTATAGAGAGAAATGGGATACAATGGAGCCATAATGGAGCACTATACCATAATGGAGCACTAACTATATTATGATATATTAATATATGTAATTATCAGTTTCTCAAACTCAAGGAGGATAGGTACTAACCAACTTGAGTTTGGAGAGAGTAACAAAACAGAAAAAATCACAAAAATAAAAGTGGATAGGAGACACTGATGGTCGGTTCGATCTGTAGAAGACCGTATGGTTATGGCATCGATGTAGAAGACAGCTTTATGGGATCATGTCTGACCGCTAGAATACAGCTTACGGGGTCATGTCGGACCGACATGTAATACGCTTTACGAGTCTTGCTGACCCATGTAGGAGACAGCTTTACGTGGTCATGTTGACCGCTAGAAGACACTATATGGTTATGTCGAACTGTAGCAGAGAACCGAAATCAATGTTTTAAGCCATCGAAGTCTTGTTTGACCCATATAGGAGCTAACCTAATCAATGTCGGACTTACCGAGTCTTTTTGACCCATGAAGGAGCTAACCGTAATCAAAGTCGGACAGCTTACGTAGTCTTGTCGGACCCATGAAGGAGCTAACCTAATCAATGTCGGGACAGCTTTATCGAGTCTTGTTTGACCCATATAGGAGCTAACCTAATCAATGTCGGGACAGCATCGAGTCTTGTCGGACCCATGAAGGAGCTAACCTAATCAAAGTCGGACAGCTTTACGTAGTCTTGTCGGACCCATGAAGGAGCTTAACCGAATCAATGTTTGGACAACATAAAGTCTTGTGACCCATGAAGGAGCTAACCTAATCAATGTCGGATGCTTTACGAGTCTTGTTTACCCTTAAAAAGTCGCACCTCAAAAGGTGTGCCCAATCTTATCAAAAAGCTGCCATCAAAAGGCGTACATCAAAACGCGTCCGACGACCATCAAAAGTCGAGCCATCAAAAGGCGGCCGATTTGTCGTCTGGCGTTGAGAGGCGCTGCGGATATGCGGTTCCGCTTGGCTATTTAAACCAAGGCGAGGTCATTACCGCCACGATGCATAACAAACCACCAAAAAACTCTTCGCTCTTCAGAACACTTTTGAGAGAGATATCAGAACACGCCGCTGTTCGGAAAATGGCTTCTTCTTCCAACCCCTACCTGCAACATAGCCTCTTCGCCCCGTGGTCTCACTCTTTTCCCGATCTCAACGAGGCCACAACCTGCATTATGGCTATTGAACCTCAACCAAGCGCCTCGACCAAGCGCTCGGTTTTTGCCGCTGAACTTTCCGATGCCGCTCAGGAGCAAAGAATGGCGCACAATCGATATCGAGGCTAATTATTACACATTGAAGTCATGTGTCGAGACCATGATCATGGCGTCTCAAACTCCGCACCGACTTCAGAGTAGGACAAATGAGGTGCGAAGCATATTAACCAATCGGCTCGCTCCTGTGGCATGTATAAGGACGCCCGGCAGATATGTACGCCAAGGCGTAAAACAAGGAACCGGGTTAAGGCCACCGTGATGCTCGATTTGGAGGTCCGCCATATGTATCGAGCTATAGGTTAAGCTCCTAGTGTTCTTCGCTTTCCGGGCGGCAACCTTCTCGTCGCTCACGGACCTCAACCTATTCCGCTTTGTGTTTCTACACATACCTTCTTCCATAGCCGAGTTTTACCCTCATTTCAAATCTCAGAGATCGCAAAGCAAACAGAAGAAGAATAGCCATATAACCCATCATCATCATCTATGGTATGGGCCACACCGCCGCTGCCAACACGCAGCCCACTTCTCTCCCACCACAAAACAGAGCTCTTCCGCTTGGCTAGTAAGTTTCACTATCACACGGGCGGCTCGAGCTGCCGCCACCACAAAGAATAATGTAATTGCGGCTTACTCGCTTCCTTCTCTCTCGCCAAAAAGCAACGCTGTGCGCTTTTAGGGAGCTCGAGTCAAGCAATTTCAGAGGATTGCTCACCGCAATACCACCTCAGACGCCAAGAGCACCAAGAGCTGCCTAGATCTCGCTTTACACGGATGTTGTTGTTGAGAAGTTAGGGCCAAAGATCGAAGGTAAAGATGTCAGGAATCGATTTGAGTTGCCCAAAACGCAATGGATTGAACTTGCCAAAGTACCACCTTCTCTTCTTTCCTACGCCAATTTGAATTCTCCACATTTCCCTTCTCTTTCTTCATCCCCAACAAATCTTGTGTTATCATAGCTACACGGATGCCACTGGACCATTTTAACATCTTGTGTATGCAGACAATACCACATTATAGTTAGTGCTATAGTTAGTGCCCCATATAGTTAGTGATATAGTTAGTGCTCCATTATGGTATAGTGCTCCATTATGGCTCTATTGTATCCCATTTCTCTCTATAAAAGAGAGGTCTTGTAAGAACATTATATATCAATCAATATAATCAATACATTAATTTCCTACACAAATTACAACCAACATTATAAGGAAAGCATGCCAAGTGGCATGGCTTGACACCCCTAACCGCTTAGGACTTAGGATCAATTGGGACATAATCGCCACCAATCGGCCGCTATCTTTTAGCAATGCCTCCTGAAGTCTTGCATTGCCTTGTCGCTAATACAAGTAATCGCCGCCACAGACCAACATAATCGCTAATAATCGCCTATGTTGTTTGCCTTCTCAAGTCACCACAATTTGGTTGACTTGGCCCCTGCATCAAGTTTTGCTTCATCAATGTTTAGAGCCTCAAGTATGTTGCAGGACACATTCGGGTCATGTTAATGCCTTGCATTTGTGCCTCTGCTGCCCACACTTTGGCCATGGGTCCTGTGGTCACGCCTCAAAGACTTTGCCATTATTTCACCTTGCTGTCTTGGCATGCCATCATCATGCCTTGGTCTTGGTTGGACATGGACGCAAGGTGCTGCCAATGCCAACCAATGCAGCCTTCAAGTAAAAGGTGCTAACAAACCACCCCCCCCAGAAGAAGCCAACATCCACGTTGGTAGGGTCTTCAAGTACTCCTGAACTTGTTTTTCAAATTGCCACAATGTCACATCCTTTTCTCAACTAGCATCTGATTCTAAGAAACCCTTCCACTTTACCAAGTAATGGGTTCTTCAATTCTTTTGCTTTGACCCTGGCCTTGTGATCAAGAATCTGCTCCACCTTTTGTCAAACCGCTTAATCACTGGGAGCTTCGAGCTTGTTTCCTTGTCAAGTTTGTTTGATCCTCATGAAATGGTTTTAAAACCGACATGGAAAGTTGGGTGGATTTTCAACCGATCAGTAACACTAGCTTGTATGCAACATTGCCCACGCTGCTTTAAGACTTCAAAGGGTCCATCATACTTTGGAATTAAGCCACGTGCAATCGGCCTTACCGCTTATCTTATTCCAAATCAGGAGTAAGTTTCAAGAGCACTTTGTCACCCACTTTGAACTCTAAGGGTCTTCGCCTTTGTTAGCATACTTCTTCATTCGCTTCCTTGCTTTGGCCAAACTGTTTTGTGCTTCTTCCAACAGCCTGCTTGGTCCTTGCAAAGCGGTATGTCACGGACATCTACCACCGAGCTGCTTTAGCCACTTCACGAGGAGTTAGGGTTGTCGCCCATGGCCAATTCAACAAAGCTCATCCCAGCTTGCAGATGATCTATGCAGATTGTAGCAAACCTGTATGTCCAACAATTCGACCCAATTCTTTTGACTTGGGTCACATAATGCCTGAGATACTCCTCTAGCAATCCATTCATCCTCTCGGTCGACCATTCGCCTAAGGGTGATTTGTCAGGAGAACTTTAATTCTAACCCAACAAATTGAAGAGCATAGCCCAAAACCTTCCCAGAAACCGTATCCTGTTGTTTATTATGTCCTTAGGTAAACCAAAGTATTTTACAACATACTTATGAAATAAATCAAGAACATCTCAAGGGACAAGCATGAGGAGCAGGATAAAACAAAGATACTTAGAGAAACGGTCAACAATTACCATGATGGAGCGCATCCCGTTGACTTTGGGAAACCCAGAGATAAAGTCCATGGACATGGAAATCCAAGGCTTCTCAGGGACAGGTAGTGGTTGTAGTAATCCCGCTGCCTTCTTTCTTTCGGTCTTGTCCAATTGGCACACCATGCATGTTTTGACATAAGCCTCTATGTCTTCTTCCATTTTTGGCCAAACATATGAACGTGAAAAAAGAGCCATCATGCGCTTATTGCCCTGATGACCAAATCACCGCAGTCATGTGTTTCTCTAAGAAGTTCCATTCAGAGTCCCCAACACTTGGGACATATAGCCTATCTCCTTTGCCATGGAGAAGACCATCTTCGCCAATACCGACGAGCAATTCCATCCTTACTACCGAACCAACCGCTGATATTCGAGTCAATGGCAAGACTATCCCCGATCCTTTCCAGAAATGTGATTCAATGTTGGAGATAGCGTACCACATATTCAATTATCTCTTTCCGCTTAAGGCATCACGATTAGGTTATGTCGTCTGTGCTTATGTCGCCACTCAAAGTCATACTCTTCAAGGAATTCTCGCCAATCCGCCTACCTTGGAGACAACTTTTTCGAAGTTTTGAAGAATGTATTAGCCACATTATCAAGAAGAACCAAAAACTTCGATCCCAACAGATAAATCCCTCCAGTGAGTAGGCAATGCACCATCGCTATTTCCTTCTCATGGTCAATAATTCTTCTCAAGAGCTTAGTTTCGCTTTCAAAGGCCACCGGTGTCCTTCCCGCACCAATACTCCTCGAGTGCTTTGTCCGAGGCATCCGTGTGTACTTCGAAGGCAACTCAAACTAGGCAACAAGAAGACCGCTCACTTACATCAAGACTTTTCGCTTTGTCAAAGGCTTTTGACAATTAATGGACCAATGCCATTTGTGATCTTTTCTTCAAATCACTGAGGGAGCACTTTCTTTGAATATCCTACAATGAATTTCCGATAGTAATTTGCTGCCCAAGAAGGATCGCAACTCAAGAACATTGTTGGGTGAAGTCCATTCCATAATAGCCTCAGACCTTCCTTCCATCCATTTTGACATGGCCTTGGCAAATGATATGCCCAAGAAACTTAATCTCCGTGGCAAACTCACATTTTTCCTTCTTGACATACAACCGTGTTCCTTTTAACTGAAAGGAACACCATCCAAGATGGGACAAGTGATCCTCTAGGGACTCACTTGTAACACAGTTGTCTTTGACTCGCTCTTCAAATGCACTGAACTTGCTAATAGCCAAAGACGTAAGTCCAATTTTGTGAAGTAAGTGGCTTTGCACAATCGATCGAATAGGTCTGCGACCAAAGGGACTGGATATTTATTCTTTATAGTCACTTTGTTGAGAGCCCGATAATCCACACACATGCGCATACTTCCATCTTGCTTCTTTTGAAAAAGCACTGGGCAAGAGTAAGGTTGGATGGTCAACCACCCAAAGATCCAATAAGTCCGTCAATTGCGTTCACAACTCCGTGAGTTCCATTAGGGACATTCTGTAGGGTGCCTTTGTTGGAGGCTTTGCACCCGGAACCAACTCTATTTTGTGATCAGTTACATGCCGAGGAGGAAGGGACTTTGGCAACTCCGGAGGCATCACATCCTCAAATTCCCTCAATACTTCTACCACTTCATCCGGCACTTCTACTAATAGATCATGTTTGATTTCCACCAAGGCAGCAAGATATGTTTCGCTACCTTTTTCAAACCGCTAGCACTTGAATGGCTGAGAGGGTCTCCATCTTCCTCTTTGCGCCCTTGCCTTTGTCTGATTTACTGCAACCAGCGACAAAGCAAGGTTTGTCTTCATCCGAAATCAGTATCCCACCCAAATATGGCATCAAAGCCACTTTTGCAGTCACAAAGAAATCATTTCCTAGGATGACATCGAAATCATCCAAAGGAACCACCATCAAGTTAACCCGTCCAGTCCAATCTCCAACTGTGATCGATACTTTAGAAGCCATTCCTTGTACCGATTGAGCCACTAAGTTTACTGCTTTGATTCGACTGGTGCTTTGGGTAACTTGTAATCCGAGGGTCTGCACAACTTTTTCTGACAAAAAGTTATGCGTGGCACCGGTGTCTACCATCGCCGAAATGTTGGTACCCGCCAATGCCACTTTGATGTACATTAGACCAATAGTAGGGGCTTCGTCCACATGAATTGCATTGAGCAATTGTAAAGGGTTTACCCTAGTCGGCCCTCGTAATCCGACTTTGCCATCTTCCTGACCATAGTGTTGAGTTTCACGCTTGGGACAATCTTCGCTTCTATGGGGTCCATCATAAATGAAACACCCTTTGTTAGATTTCCCACCGCTGGTCCGAGAAGAATCCCCTTCTGCTTGTACTTGGAACCCTCCTTCCCTTGAAACCAAACTTCTTCTCTCCGCCTTTCTCCTTTCCTTTCTTCGGTTTGCTTGTCAGTGGGTTCCTTGCTTAACTCAGAGTCAAGCAAACCATCCGCCACAGCCATGGCAGAGGACAAATCTTTGACACCGAGTCGTCAAGTTCTAATCGAGCCCAATTTCGCAACCTGCATATGAAATTGAAGAGTTTATCTTCCTCCAACATGTTCTGATGTCCAACATCAAAGAACCAATTCCTTCACATAGTCCTCACCAATCCAAAGATGCTTCAACTGCTTTTATGCGCCCTTGCAACCCAAGATGTGCACTAAGGAATTGTTCCTTCATTTCCTTCTTAAGAGCATCCCAAGTTGAGATCTACGCCCGAGCATCATCCCCTACACGAGTACGCCACCAAAGTTTAGCATCACCAAGAAGGTACATGCTTGTGATTGTAACCTTTTTCTTTCAGCATACAAATTTTGAAGTATCGCTTCCATGTCCCACGTAAAATTTCTAGTTCCTTCAAGACCGATTTCCGCCAAAAGCTTTAGGGTCTGAACTTAATTTTCAAGGAGTCTTCTCAGATTCAGATGCCCACGATGGCCTCTTCGGGGACAGCTTCATCCACAACTTCTCGAAACTTGTCTTTCCAAGAATCAAATGGCTAGCACATCCGCAAGATTTTTGAACTGACCATTGCCGAGGTCTCAAGGGCAAGAAACCTCGAGGCCACAAAGATCCAATCGATCCGACAATGAGATATTCTCATCGCAGGTCACCAACAAGAGTTTCCAATCACACTTATCTCGTATGGCATCCATGCCAAAACCATTAGAGCAAAACCGTTTCGATACCAATTGTTACGGGTCAATTTTCGCTTCAAAATTCCACCAGAATGGCACCACGTTGGACACTTAGTCTCAAAAGTATGAGTACACACACACACAAAGTGCTATAAACAAGTAAGAGAATAGGCAACAAGTATTTACAGAAATAACTCCCAACCTTTATTAATTGCACTAACGATATAAAGGATGCCTATGGAACTCTTACCAACACTTAGTTAATTTTCGAGTTCCATGGTCGATGCCTAAATAGGCTTACAAACAAGCTTTTCAAATTACAACCAACATTACAAGGAAAGCATGTTATGTGGTATGGCGCTGACACCTAACCGCCTAGAGACTTAGGATCAATGGGACATAATCGCCACCAATCGCCGCTATCTTTTAGCAATGCCTCTAAGTCTTGCCTTGCCTTGTCTTCGCCTAATATAAGTAATCGCCACAGACCAACATAACTGCTAATCGCCCATGTTGTTTGCCTTCAAGTCACCACGACTTGGTTGACTTGGCCCCTGCACCAAGTTTTGCTTCATCAATGTTTAGAACCTCAAGTATGCCGCAGCCCACATTCGGTCATGTTAATGCCTTGCATTTGTGCCATCGCTGCCCACACTTTGGCTAAGGGTCCTCAGGTTGCCGCCAAGATTTTGCCATTATTTCACCTTGCCGCCTTGGCATGCCATCATCATGCCTTGGTCTTGCTGGACATGGACGAAGGTGTCGCCAATGCCCTTCAAGCAGAAGGTGCTAACAAAGAAGGGACAAGGAAGGTTGAAACGAGGAGAAGTTGGTGACAAATACACTTGTCTATTTTCATATCGTCTAAACCCTTTGGCAAATGGGTGTCAATCGCCATGCCATGTGACATATGTCCCTTATGTTTAGTTGCACGTTTGAATTTCAAATATTCTTATTGTAGCCTATGTATGGGCATGGCCATGCAAACTCGAAAATCAACAAATGTTTGAGAGTTTGGCATTTGGCTTTCCTTTGTAATTGTTGGAGCAATAATAAAGGTTGGGCTTTCCATAATTGTTGTGTTGCTTTATCTTAATTTTTGAATTTCAGTAATCAACTTGTTGCGTTCTTCAACAGTTAATGTTGGATCTGCATAAAGTTTTTTTTCCAATACTCAATGACTTAAACAAGATTTCGTATTCTTCTTTTTTGTAAGAAGAAATTGAACTTCAATGACGTTTATTTCGTCAATTCCATAAAATAAACGAGGTATTGAGGTATCCTCAAAAAGATCTCAACCTTCATTCTGTTCATTTAATAAATCCAATTTTGTCATTAGATTTTCCATTTATTTTTTTATTTTTTCATTTAAATCTATATTAATTATATTACCAAGATTTCTAACATCTTGTTCTACATTAACTAGAGCTTGATGCAAAACATCTAATTTCTTATCTATATATACGATTCTGTTTTTGTGTTTTCTGTGGTTTCAAACCAAGAAGAAAATAAATCACACATACCATTAATAGTAGAAGCTTATAGCAAGTAAACTATTACTATTACATTTATCTATGTGCATACTATGTTCAAATTCAGATTCTATAACGCTCTTATTTGTAGCTATACATCTAATATTTTCTTGTGTATTTTTGCCATATTAGTCCATCAATGGTACTTTAAACCTTCTTGTTTTTCTTCATATGCCTAAAACCGTATCCCAAAATGACTAATCCCGTAAGAGCCTTTGACTGGAGATTATGGGTTAATAGCTTGTGGGCATATGGGCTTTGAAGATTATCAACAATGAGTTTTTTATAGCAAACTGTGAAACAAAAATACCACAATAATTTATTAGTTATATAACTATCCAAGCAAAAAATAAAATCGAAAAGGGCAAGTTTGGGTAGTATGAAAAAGCCAAAAGCTAAAAAGTTACTCAAAAGTTAAAAGTTAACACTATTCACAAAAAGTCAACAATTACGCTGCACGATTCTAATTCAATTTTTCCTACAAATCAATTTTACAATTTTTATTACATTTTTTCATAAAAGTCAAAAGTTAACCTAAGCATCTATATTTTCAACCTCAATTTTTAGTCCAAAAGACAAAAGTACACTTATTTAGGACACTCCAAACAAATTGATCTTACTATGAAGCTCGCACCAAGTTCGTTATTTAGGCTCACACTAGATTCGTAGTAGACATATTTAACTAACTAATTGCGAAAGTAAAAATATGTAATATGTACAAAAAGATGTAATAGATAGACTAGTCTTTGTAGACATTGATTTAGAATAGTTTTTGTAAATAATGGCTTATGACCCAAGACTAGCCCTTTTAGATTACGCTTTTTTAATTTTGTTTTTATGAGTTTTGAACTCTATAAAATGGCATTGAAGCTTCAAGAAATGAAGTGTGTACATTCCTTAAAACTCTCTCGCCTTTTGTTTACATCTTGTTTACATATTTGATATTTCTACTTACAAAAAAGCAAAATAATTTGTCTAAAGCGCCCGAATGTACTAGCCATTTCCTATCTTGCTTTCTTCATTTGATAAATCTTGAATGTAATATGTAGAGGAGAAATGTCTATCTTTGTCATCTTTAGGAAAATTGACACCATTACCTCTTATAGGACTTCTTTCAACTAATAAATCTTAGAATTTCTGACCAATCTTGATGCTAAAGAGATTTTAAGATATCTACATTTTTGTTATATTATTTAATATTTAACATTTGATTCAGAATATTCTACTTTAGTATAGAATTATCTTAGAATTATTTAGTTTCTTGATTTGTGATTGTTTAATTTTCCTATTTTATTAGTTTCGATTTTATTTCCTGCTTAATTAGTTTCTTATTTTACAAGAATTAGGTTTATTATAAATAATGGTGGTAAGCCTTAGGGCAAAAGAAGTTGTTGATGATTAATGAAATTGTGAATTGATATACTCTTCGCTCCAACCTTGGGTATTCTTTTGAGAATCAACCATTGTTGAGCCTTTATTCTCGATATTCTTCAGAATCAACAAGTTTTGAGAAGAATCTCGCCGATATTCTTGCTTGAATTAACGGATTCAAATATTGTCACTATTTTGTGTTTCCCACTGCATCAAATCTTGTCCCAATTACTTGGGTGATAAATGTTTAAAGGTGCACATTCAACATTGACATGTTCACTTTCATTGGGTTCTTCATTCACCAAATTTTCATTATCATTATTATTTAAACATTGAGTTGGTTCTTTAATCACTGAATCTTTATTATCATTGCAATTTATACATTAACTAGGTTCTTTAATTACCAAATCTTCATCAACTGAACTGAACTCTACTAGTTTCTTGCTACTCAAAAACTTATCAAGTGCTCCCAATTGAGATCGAATAAAATTTTCTACTTTTTGCTTCTTTTTTTCTTTTTTCACATCCAGAACATATATCTCCTAGGAAGCATGACTACATATCAAAAATCCACACCTACTCAAAATCCACTGATATCTGCATATAATAATATGTTTCAATAAATTAGATGATAGAAATTATAGATTTCCATTAGGGCACAGAAATCATGGAACACATTGGAAAACAAAATTTAGGGATAAAAATTAGGGCAAAGGCTCTTCCATTAAAATCTGATAGAGAGAGGGGGGAAGGGAGAGGGAGGGAGGGAGAGAGACAAAGAACTCACACAGCAGCCGGATTACCTCTGCACACAGCCGTCGACGGAGCAATCAAGAGACGCGTCGGCACCGCTGCCGCTGCTGCTGCTGTTGCACCTCGTCGACGCCGTTTGCTCCCTTGGAAGGGTGGAGAACTGGGAACTTGGTTGGAAAATCAGACAACTGGGAAGAGTGAGAACTAGATCGATATAGTGGGTGTCTGGGGTTTTTTTTAATTTTTTGGGTAGGTTTTTTCAAGTCGTAGGATTTTATTGGAGAAAAAAAAAATTTGTGTTTTGAAAAATAGTTGTTTTTTCATGATTAGATGTGATATTTATGAGATAAAAAGTAAACGACATGATTATTATGATATTTTGTGTTTTTTTTTGGGAACCAATTTGTTTTTTAGTGAAAAAAAAATCTAAAAAATTTGTTCTCAAACACCGCTCTAAGTTTTGACTGATATAATTTTATGGGGACATTATTATGGACTGGTTTGGCAAGTCCAAAATAATTCAAAAAGTCAAAACGTTATAAAAAAAAGTTTAAAAAATATTACTATTCACAAATAAAAAATATTTTATATATTTTTATAATATAAAAGTTTGATGGATACTGTTAGCCGTACTTGTGAAATAGCAAGGCCATTATACACTTTTTGGGCCCAAAAAAAAAAAATTACTTATGTAAAGTCACAAAGTTTGATAGTAATGTTGGGCCCTTGGTTCTGCTTTTTGATAATCAACCTTCAATATGTAGAACTCGCTTAATAATATATGCTTGTAAAAAATCATGTTGATCAGATATTGTTAATTATATAATCGAATCAGTTTTGTATAAACAAAATGGATGGTGTGATAATTAACTGTTAAAAAAACTAATCCGATCATATAACTATCGATATCCGATCAATGTGATTTTTTATAAGCATATAATACTCAACGAGTTATATATATTGAACGGTTTAGATTATTAAAATGGGACCAATGGTGGGCTCCACAAACCGACCATCACTGTCCAAATACTTTGTCCCAAATGAGACAATTATGTTCTGAGTAAGACATGCTGGGGCAACAGTGCAGCCGTATAACCACTCATCTTTCTTCTACTATACATTTTATTTATACAATTTTTTATTACACATTTTTTCGTAAAAAGACAAAAAGTTAACCCAAACATTCAATTTTTTTTTCCTCAACTTTTTAGTTCAAAAAGACAAAAAGTACACCTATTTAGGACACCCTAAAGTGACTTTAGGGTTGATTGGGATGTTTTAATCAGTATTTTTGATTTTTATAAAAAAATTGTTTAGAAAAATAAAAATGATATATTGATTGATGTAATATAAAAAGATTAAAAAAAAAAAGACTTATTTAGGGATGACAAATAAAGTTTTATTGTACATTATTTATAATTAATGATATTTTTATTATATATTAAAAAAGTCATTAAATATTAATTTTAATGATAATTTAAAATTTTGTTATAAAAAATATCACTAATTATGAGTTTTAGTGATAGTTTAATAAAATCTTACCAAAAAAAGTCATTAATTTTTAACTTTTAGCGACAGTATAAAAATTTTTGTCACAGAAGACACCACTAATTTTAAGTTTTAGCGACAATTTATAAAAATCGTGACCAAAAAAAGTCATTAATTGTCAATTTTAGCTTATTCAGAAAAAATCGTCAAAAAAAATTATTTTTTACGACGATTGTACTTGGATTTATTTTCAATAGGACTTGATGGAAATTAAATCCATCTATTAGGACATATTGGTAGTGTACCCTAATTTTTTTATTTTAGGTTTATTATACTTTCTATCCTTAAACTAAAATTAAATTGTTTATTTAATCCCTAAACTATTGACTGAATTTACTAATATTTAGTCCCTAAACTATGATTGAATTTATAAATTCCTAAATTATTTAATTCAAACCTATTTAGTTCCTAAAAGGATTACAAAAATAAAATATAAATTCAAAAGTATTATAAATGCGCCTTGCAATATTCCAAACCAAGCAACTTCAATAAGTCACACTTAAGGCACGTGACTGGGCCAAAGCACAGTAAAGCCCAAAGCTTGGGCTTTGAGGGTTTCTCTTTTTTCTTTTTCTTTTTTTTTTTATTGTTGCTCGATTGATTTTGTTTGAAATCAACCGCTGATTTAATATGGTGCATACAAAACATAACTACTTTAATTACACATGCCAATACATTGGACATTCAATCTCAAATCAATGATAAAAGAAAATTAGTCAAGAAAAATTAGTCCTAATTTTAATTTTCAAAGAACACTTTGTTATCGTCATTTTGTTATCTAGTTCATCACCAAAATCTTCTTCACATTGTTGTCTTCTTCTTTTTTCTTCTCACGCTTTCTCACATTCTCTTCTTCTTCCTTACTTCTTTTCTCTACGCTGCTATCTTCTTCTTCACATGGTTGTGATGTTGTCGCTTTCTACTATTCTTTTCACGCTGCTACCTTTTTATGCTTATTCTCCGCCTCCTTCTCTTTCTCATCCTTCTTTGGGTCGATGTGTTTTTTCCCCTATCTTCTTATTCTTATTCTCCCCTTTCTTCTTATTCATGTTTTATGTTAAATTTTGAAATATTGTTTATTTATCTATATTAAAATAGTAGTGTTTGTTGATATTTTGTATTTTTAAATGTTTAACATTTCATTTTTGCATATGTTGAACCCTAAATTATTTGTTTATATTAAATTATATATTTTGTATGCACAATATGCGCCTCACTTCGGTGAAGTCAGTGCTTTGCCTTGCGCCTAGGCCTTAGGAGACCTTGGTGTGCCTATCCCCTTAATGACACTGCACCCATGGAAGCATATGAACTATGAACATACTTGATTGGCTTAAAAATGTTAGGTTCTAATGGTATAGAACATACAAATAACCATGATATATAGCTCAAATGGATTAACTGAAAAATAGTTAAGTCATAGAATTGCTTAATCAAATCAAAGTGTCATAGTGGCATTTTAATTAATAGTTACCCTGCAACTATAAAGCAAATCCCCCCACCCAGAAAAAATTTAACCAAAAATGAAAAGAAAAAAAGATTATACATATGCAATTCAAACATTAGAAGAAAAAATATATGTAATAAATCAACTACATTATAATACCCACTACATTAACATAGCAAATATCATAAAATAAAAGGAAAATGTTTCTAATCAAATCAGCTTTGAGCTGCCTAGATTTTGTTAATACACCTAGAATTTGAAATTTCTAATTTTTGAAATTGAAAAACCATAAACTCTAATATTGAAATTGAAAAGCACTAAATCAAAACTCAAAACACTAATATCTGGACATGTACCTGAATTAGGCGGTGGGAAGGAAAGGTGCGAGAGCTCCAGTCAGAGGGAGAGGTGAGGGCTCCGTTTGCTTAGTTTGTCGTCACACGGAGAGAGAAGCTAAGGACTCAAGAACTTCGCTTGTTGGTAATGGCTACCGATAGAAGCTAAGGACTCGACAATGGTTGCCGATGTCTAGCTTTCTTCATTCACTAGTCTTCTTTGTCTCTTCTTCTTCATTATCTCTCTCTCTACCTAATCCGCTAGCGTTAGTTTAGGTGATTTTTCCTCTTTTTTTGGAGGGGTCAGGGCTTGACAAAACCACGTCGTTTCGTCTGTGATGGGTCGTTGAATACACCAAAATATAATCACTAAATTATATCAAATTCTTTTAGAATAATGACAAGTTCAGGTATCATTCCACAGGGACAATTGTGAAATTAATCTAATTTAATTGTTAAATTCCTAAATTAATTTTGATAAAAAGATTGATGGTTCATAACGTAATTTAATAACAAATAAAATAAACTAAGGAATTAAATTATCAATAATAATTGAAATTGAGTTTACTGAATTGGAAAAAATCTTAGGTGGAGAATTCACCACTAACCACATAATTAGGTTTCTAATTGAAATCAATTATGCTATGGTTTGAACGATTAATGTTTCAACTACAAGTTCAAGCATTTGACAAGAAGATCATCACATTCAATGTACGAGCGAACCATCTCAAGTAATACTTAATCGCTCACTCTAAACTAGGGCAAGAATACACTCGCTCTCATAGTATGGTTCGTCGCATACCTTGAATGTGAAGGAAAAGAAAACAATTGTATGGATAACATTCAACAATCACGTAAAGTCAAATATTCAAGGAATAATGAAAATTATATAAAAGAAACTTCTAAATCACCATATAATGGTTCAAACCTTTACATAATTTAAAATCAAAAAGAAAACTACATAATTACATGGCTAGGGTTTCATCAAAACCCTAGAAAAGATGACTAGCCACTAATGGAGGAGTGGAAGGAGGAAGATGGAGAAGGAACCACCATGGGAGACATCTTTGAAGCTTGTTCCTTTCTCTTTCCCAAACCCTAGCCTCTTTAGGTCAAAATAATTTCAGACTCCTAGAAAAGCCTTTTTCCTTTTCTTTTTATACTTCTACTCATTTCCAAACAGTTTAAAACATCAATTTGACTTTTCCAAAAAGTCAACTCATTCAAATTTTGTCTGCTTGCCCATTTTATGTCTCCGACGATGTACAACCCGATTGACATTCAACACACATAAATTATACGGTTTGACCAAGAAGTGAAATTAAGAGATTCTAATTAACTACCTCAATGATGTACATTTCCTTAATCACCGCTTCTACCATTACCCCAGAGAGAATCATACCTGAGGATAAACCAAACCAAGCCTTAAGTCCCGCTAAATGGAGTCTTTATATGAATCTTTCTTTCTCATCAACTCTATCAAAAGCCATTTGGTTAGTTAAATTAATGGGTCGCTTGGCATTGGCAAATATAGCCAACTTTTTGTGTGGAGACTTTTAGCCTCATTTGGTTTTTATTTTGGGACTTTTTGACTTTTGTGAGAGAAAAAGTGTAATAATTATGGATAAAAGTAGTATTTTGTCTTATTGGCTTATATAGCCTATTTTGTCTTTTTTGTGCTTTTTTAGCTCCAATGAGAAAACCAAACTAAGGCTAAGGAGATTCATATATTTATTTACTACACTAGCCCACGTGAATATAGGTTTGCCCTTCCCTAACATTTCCTCTATCATCACCAGACGATCTCTTTACTATCGCCTCTATTGGTTTCCATTGTATATGACTAAACCATCTCAATCTATTATCTCAACTTATCTTCTATCGGTGCTACTCCTACCTATTCACGAATATACTCATTCCTAACTCTGTCTTTTTTAGTCTTTGCCACATATCTACCTTAAGATCCTCATCTTAGCAATACTCATCTTATCTATATGTTATTTCTTAGTTGCCCAACATTCTGTCAAATACAACATTGCTGGTCTAATAGCCATTCTATAGAACTTTTCTTTTAATCTAGTGGGAACTTGTTTATCGCACAATATTCCAGATGCACTCCTTCACTTAAGCTACCTCGTTTTAATTCTATGGACCACATCTGCTCTAATCTCTCCAACCGTTATGATAATCAATCTTAAATAACGAAAATGTTCACTCTTAAGTAGTTCTTAGTTCTCAATCTTCACTTCTCCTCTGTTTCCATTGTTACCATTACTACAATTGCACTCCACGTATTAATGCCACCGCCACCGCCACTACTACTACCATCACCACCACCATCGCTACAGCTACCACTACCTCCGTTGTCACCACCACCACCACCACTACATTACTACCACCACTTTCATCGCCATTGTCATTGTTGTCATGATTACCACTATCATTTTACTATCACTACCATCTCTACCGCTACCATTACCACCGCCGCCGCCGCCGCCTTCATCTTCATTGTCATTATTTTCATAAACACTACCATCATTTTACTACCACTACTGTCGCTACTACCACCACCACCATTACTATCATAATATAAAAACTAAAATATAAATTTGAAAATAATAAATTTGAAATTTGATCTTATAATATCAAACAACTTATTTTTCGTTCAACACTTAAATATTTATCAAACTATTTTTCAACTTAAAAATTCAGCATTGAATTTTCAATGCTTAATTTTTAGTCTTCAATTTTCAACTTTATCAAACACCACCTAAGTGAATCACTTATTTCTAAACCATTAACAAAACCTTCCTAGCAATAGAGTGATACCATAGTATGAGCATCACCGTCATGGATCACAAGACATATGTAATGTCAAGGGAAAAGTTGAACTTTAATTAATTATAATTAAGACCCAAACCTCTTATTTATTCCCATTCTTGATTAATTTAATTATACAAGTTACGAATCGATACACATGAATGGCTTTTTGTTATAGCTTAGGATTAGATGGATGTATATTCTAAACCCAATAGACAACTTTCTCAATGATAATAATATCATTTTGTTGTTAACTGTGGTTTAGAATAATTAATTGCACATCGTGAACTATAAGGTTGCATAATTGCATGAAAGGTTTGAGATATTTTGAATATTTGAATTTTGAGGCCATTATGCAATAAGACAAAAGGCCCACCTACCTTTCCTCAAGTTCTCTCTCTTCTCATCACATGTCTCTCTTTGCCATTTTTATGCTACAAACTATTAATCTTTCTTACACATTTACTAGGCATTTGAACCATGACACTAATTGTGTAAGATATGCACTAATGAGTGTAGTAATGGTGTTTATATATGTCCAAGGGTGTTTATATAAAAGATGACACATGTGGATGATTGTGATCACTTGGAGCTTGTCTTGATCATTTTGGGCCATTGATTAAAACTTGTTTAAATCTTAAGAATCAAGACTTTTAAATTTTGAAGTCTACATTTGGGAGACCAATAAAATATATATCCGCCTCTCTTTCCCAACCTGTGGCATTTTCCCTTTATTTTACTCTTCATTCCTCCATTTTTGAGCTTCAAGGTTTGACTTCGGATCTTTCCCATAGATCCTTGGTCATTTCTTTGTGTATAAGAGTGCTAAGGAGTTGCTTAGAGTAATTAAAAGAGATTTGAGTGTGCTTGGTGGAGCTACTTAGAATGCTAGAGCTTGAGCGAATCCTCTTCCTTAGGTCTTCATCCTTTGGTTTTTTTTTCTCCTTGGCAAGGATTTTTTCTACTCACTTGTATATAAGAGCATGCTAGGATGTCTATACTAGGATTTTATGCTTATGGTTGGTGAATCCATGCCTATTTCATTAGTAAGTTATTATTTTTCATTTTATCCATAATCTCTTGTTTTTTTGGCTTGAAATTCCTACAAAGAACATATTAGGATTTCTTTTCTCAAAATATTTTTCCACTTGTTTGGGCATTTGGATCTTCTAGAGTGATTGTGTGAAGTGATCCTCTAGAGTAATTGTTGTTGGCACAACACATGTCCCACTTATGAAACCCAAAAAAAAAAAAGAGTTTCAGTCAATTGAGAGAAAGGGAAAGAAAGAGCGAAAGGAGAGGCATCGAGAAGAAGTGACTTGGTGAGCTTTCCTTCTTAGCCCTTCGCTCACAAAGATTCACGAGATCAACTTCGGGTAAAATAATGAAAAATATTGGTTACAAATCCATGCTTGAAAAAACAAAATACCAAATTGCAAAACAAAGAGATCCACATTTCAAAAAATATACAAAATTGTAGCCAACTGAGTCAAATTTCCACAAAATTCAAGAGAGAGACATACAGAGATAGGGATGTAAATTAAGAGAAACACTACATATTTCAATCATGTATAACAAATTCAAGCAAAAGGTAAAGATATACACATAAATGTATATATATATATATATGTAACTTTGGAAGTCAAGCGCTTATCCATGTTTTTGTGAGGAAATCCTATGATTCTCGAAGTCTCCATTTATTTAATTTCATAGAGACAATGATCCGCATATGGCGAATCGTGAGCTTCTCCTTCTTCACCCCTTATCTCTTTTTTTCCTTTATCTTTCTCTCTTCTCCTCTCAATCAATCAAACTCAAAATGCCACCAAACCGCTATTATTACCCAATTCCATAACATTAATGTGAACAAGAAATAAAGACAACAATCTTATGAGCCAAAACTCATCAAACAAATTCTTTATTAAGGTACTTACATTAGTTTACAATACATGGAACTATAAAATATACATCAAATTGCCATAGGGGTTTACACTTTTCAAGGCTAAAGGCCTTAATCACAACAAAATAAAGTCCTATCCTGGCAAGTGAGCTAGATAGTTGTAAACAAAGTAACATCAAAAGGAGTTTTAGTGCTTTATCTAGAACTCTACTTGCTTCGCAATGGGTTAGAGGCACATCACCTAGAACTTTGGATATCCAGCCCATAAAAGCGAGTGAGCTTTTACGCCCAGTAAGAAATAAACTAAACACAATGTATAAATGTTTGATATGATTATGTTCATGTGATGCTATGCCATGCCTAATACTTTGGCTTTGTTTTGAAAGTCTAATGCTCAATGTATAATTTAAAACCCATGCTTGACCCAAACTCTTTAACCTTTATCATACCCAAGAAGTTCTCATTTGGTAATAAAAATCCACAATACATATTCAATCACCCCCTACATTTACTGGTCACCGAGTACGGAATGGCAAGTAAGCACCTAACACATTTCCAAGAAACCATTTCCATTGGCATTATGCATAGAGGGGCAATTGGAAACCCAATTGCATTTTTAAAATATCTTTACAATTACCACCGAGCACCTAATTAGAAACCCATTTCATTTTGAAAACATCTCCATATTTATCTACCATCGAAAGCACTGAGGGGCAATTGGACACCCAACAATCTATTCAACCATATCTTCTACATTTATCAATTTAGTATGGAAGGGCAATTAGGCACCTTAACAATATACCGATAACATTCCCACATTTTCTAGCCTCCGAGCACAAAAGGGCAATTGGGCACCTTAACAATATACCGATAATATTCCCACATTTTCTATCCTTTGAGCACGGAAGGAAATTGGGCACCTTAACACACACAACGGTTTCCAAAACACACAAACACACTCACCTTTTAAATCACTTGACACTTAGATCAAAGCCATGAGAATGCAATGCAATGCATGAGTTTGCAAGTATTCTAATTTGCATAAGGGTTCAATTTATGCATAAGAATTCCACAAGTAAAAATTAATGAAATATTCTCATTTCCATGACTCCAAGTATTCCTTATCACCAACAATAATTTCATACGAAATATTAACTTACATACTTCTAACATGCTCAAGTTTCCACACAATTCAACTTCCTTGAATCCTCAATAATATCATCATAAATCAAAATTCATCCCACTCACATATATTCAAAGAAAATCAATTGAAATTTCAACATAAAGTACCAATTAGTTCAAACCCTCTTTTAAAAGCAAAACCCCAAATCTAGGGTTTCAAGAAAATTGGGGGGGTTTTCCTTATTTCTTCATTAAATCCTCAAATCATCAATTATTATTCCTCAACATGTCAAAACATTCAAAAAAATTTAAAATTTTGAGTGAAACCCCTATTTTTTTGTGCATTAACCACTTTTCATCAAAATTTTCTGACTCATAACAACCTATAACCCCAAAATGTTACAAAATCATAGAAATCATAAATATATAGAGTTGAGAGAATCCCCTACCTCAAGAATGAGAGCAAAGAAGCAAGGTTCAAGAAGAACTCTTCATGAAATCTAAGTCCAATCGATATAAATCAAGATCTCCATGTAGTCTTCATCTTTTACATGAGGTTTAGGCTTGGATCTTGGTGAAAAGTGAGACATTTAGAGAGAAAAATTTAGTGTTTTCGGAGTTGAGGAGAGAAAAGAGGAAGAGGAAAATAAAAAGTGAAAGAAATGATCTACAATGCAACATATAACATTGATTTCTAAAAGTTTAAAATGGAGGGATTACCATGTATAAATCTACAATGTTTTTTTATTTTTATTTTTATTTTTTTATCTAATGTGCTTCATGTGTGCATAAGTGATGGACGTGTATGCAGTAATGAATCATCTACAATGCTATCTACAAGTTCAAGAGTATTCACATACCATTCTTGGCTTCTGATGTTAGGCTCAGAGAGCCGCCGTTGTAACTTGGTGAAAGATTTATTCTCAATGTCCGTGATCATCAATGCAAATGGACAAAAGGCCACAATATTGTCATCCGAGGGTTTCTCCACCACCGCTGCTTCTACTATCCTACAACTCAAACAATGTAAGACATGACAACGGCAAGGAAAACCAACAAAATTGATATATACACTAAATTAGTATGTTATAAGACCAAAGAAATGATTATTCAATTTTGAAAAATCTCATTAATAAAATAGTCATGCAATAAGCAAAATAAACTCAGACACCCCATTTTTGGATCGACCTAAGACTTAGATGTGTCATCGCCAGGCACTCAATGATTACGATTGCATTTGTTCGCTGAGTGCCTAAAGTTCTCGTGGAACGCCGGCTTTGAGCTTGGTGGTCGATAGGGGCGGCCATCGCTGATGGTTGATCGCCAACAATGGTGGTTTGGCAGCATCGATGCAGGCCGCTTGGCCACCATCGCTTGGACTTCCTTATCGCAACAGAGTGCAAACAGAGCAAAATAGTGTACTTTTTGAAGGTTTGTTTGTATCATATCTCTTTATCATCAAACAAGTTCAAATGAGTGATATTCTTGGCTCTCAAACCATCAACCAAGCAATTTCATTGCATGATGGCCAAGAACCAAGTTTGTACAAGTTTAATGAATGCAAAACAAGACTTAAATGACCATCATCCTATTATGCATGATCAAGGGCAATGGAGATCTAGGAGAATGGCACATTTCATCACTTTTGAGTATGAATGTCCTATTTTCTCGTGTTCAAATTAACGCCCGATTTGAACACATGCAATGCAACACAAAGAATGCTTATCTTGCCTTCTTTACTTGCCAATTTTGTTACACATTTTAATTACTCCAATCATTCTTCAATCAATTAGTCCATTGGTGAGTGTCTTCTACAGGTGAAAGACGGTCAACCAAGGGATAGTTTACATGAGAGAAGCCACGCTGGTAATGAACCTCAAATGAGGATTAAACCACTAAGCATGAGCCATGATCTCAAGCTTAAACAACCTTAAGGTTGAAACAACCCTCAAAGCAAATGAAAAAGTAAAGAAATGAGGAGATTGCAGAGATTATAAGTGCTGAAATTAGATGAGAAAAAACACTAAAACATGCAATTAACTCAAACCAATAGTGATTAAAGCCTTAAAACACCAAGTTAGTGAAAGGATTTACACTACAACTATGCAAAAACAAGACCAAAAGGCCCCAAACAGCCAAGCAAAATAGTTCGTAACAGAGTGTAAAACATGCCGGACTTAAGCCACAAAAAGCTAAAACATTAAGCTAATACATAGGGCTAACTAGGCATGCAAACGAGACACAAGGAGGAGAGGCTAACCCTCCAATTTTGGACTTCAAATGAGTTTTTGCCATTGAAAACCTCTCAAATTCAAGGGTTAAAAGGCCCAAAAAGTTGGTTTGAAAGTGATGAACAAAGGTACAAAAGCTTACAAGAAGAAGCAAGAACTGAACCACCCTTAATTGAAAATGGCCTCAAACCAATACTTTTAAGCCATAAAATAGAGCTTTTTTATAGCTCAAAATCCTCTAAAATTGTTGAAACAGATGGCAAAGCAAAAGTACAAAATAAGTGTAAAGAGGGAGTGTTATACCTCTTGAAGAGAAGACACAATTTGGCCAACAATCCAAGCCAAAAACCTCCTCCTATAGCTCAAAACAAGTCCCAAGCTACCTCACCAAAGAGTAGTAACTTCACAATGGTATAGGCAAAAGTGTAGGATTTGTGAACAAATATGTATAAAATTACAAGAGAGAAAGAATTTTGTTCCAAATTTCTAACCTCCAAAATGGGGGAGGAACCCCTATATATAAAAAAACAAGCCTTGAGCTTAGAAACATCCTACCATACACGCAGTAGGAGATGTAATAATGTGCCAACAACTGCACACAATGTCAACAAATATTTGAAGACATCAGGTCGATCGCCACACCAATGGTCGATACAACCATGAACCATGGCTAATAAATTATGGTGGTGGCCGCCAGGTCACCACAAATTCCGGTCTTGAAACAACAGGGTTTTGGTCCAAAACAAAGCACAAAAAGGACAAGTTTAAAAGGCTCAAAGATGTATGCTCCACTGAGGACTTCTGCACTCAAAAGAGAACAAATGCAATCGTAATCATCGATTGCACAAGGATGACGCTCTAAGTCTTGAGGTCAATCAAAATGGGTGCCTACAGTTGCCCTCTTTGACAAAACTTGGAAGTCATGAAATGATGGAAGTGAATGTCAAAGCCTGTAGATGACCCATTTTTGACAAGGTCAAGACTTGGACAAACAAACAAAGATAGAAACAAATGGTCATGCCCTTAGGTCGCCTTACTTATCCCTTGCAAGGAATCAAACCAAATAGTTCTCGGGGCAAGATGCTAATAAATGCACAATGCAAGAACATAACTTATGATCATGCAATGAGATCAGAATGAAACATTTAAATGCAAATACAATGCAATGAAAATGCCACATTCAAACAAACGGAAACAAGATACAACATCCTAAACATGAAAAAGAAACAAGCAAATGAACACGCCAAATGCGAGAATCATGAACCAAACCACATTTCATGCAAAAGGATGCCGTAAGAAAATTATGCAAGCTTACCTATGCGACGCCAGCAGAAAGGCGAAAAGCAACACAACCTGCTTGCCACCCAAGGTTTCAAATCCAAGATCCTAACGCGGGCACGCCAAAAGATAAAGTGAATACGCCCAAACGCTGCCTCACGCGGAGAGGAGTTAAGCGGGAACGCCCAAACGCTGCTCTCATGCGAGAGGAGAACGTGAATACAGCCAAACACGCTCTCACGCGAAAGGAGAAAGTGAATACGCTCCAAACGCTGCTCTCACGCGAGAGGAAGAAAGTGCAAACATCCAAACGCTGCTCACACGAGAAGAGAAATGCAACGCCCAAATGCGCCTCACTCGAGAAGAAAGTGAAAACATCCAACGCGCTTTACGCGAGGAGAAAGTGAAAATGTCCAAATGTATCTCACGCGAGAAGAAAGTGAATACGCCCAAACGCTGCCTCATGCGTAGAGGAGAGAGTGAATACGCCCAAACGTTGCCCCTATGCTAGAGGATAGAATGAATACATCCAAACGCCAGTTTCACGCGAGAGGAAAAGTGAATACGCCCAAACGCTGCCTCATAGGAGAGAAGAAAGTGAATACGCTTAAACATCGCCTCCTATGCGAGAGAAAGTGAAAACATCCAAATGTGTCTCACGCGAGGAGAAAATGCAAATGTTTAAACTCGCCCCACGAAGAGGAGAAAGTGAATATTAAACGATTTCGAAGGCACAAATAATCTACCTAGAACTCTTTCAATGAACCGCATATACAATATCGCGCTCAGATAAAACTCAACAACACGATAAAGAAGAATGCATATTCTATGCAGTTAAAAACAATCGAGGCGAAATACGACATGAAGGCATATTCGACGCCATACCAAATGCATGTCCTACGCACGATGAGTAAGATGTTCTATGCAAAGTACAAAATACATGTTTTATGCACTATGCACAATTAACAAAGATGTTCTATGCAAAAGTACAAAATGCATGTTCTATGCATGTAATAAAGTGATGCATAGTCTACACAAGAATGAAAGCGATTTTTATCGAAACAAGTTTAGTAGCAACTTTCCGATACTTTGGAAAAGTTGTGATATACAAAAAAGATACACCTGCTCAACAAGCGACGAATAACGATCACCGAAAACACGCTTTCGAAGCTTCCACAGAGAGAGAATTTGAACTCAACAAAGGACCTTTCCTTGCTCCTCTTGGGAAACAGGGACAAAAACAAAGATTAAAATTCAATATAGGAACTGCACCAAGCACTAGAAAATTGACGGCCACAAGGGGAGGTGTCGCCACCCCGAATATTGTCGGCCACCAATGATAGATTGGACCCAAAATGGTCTTTTTCACCACGAGGCCCAAAATGGTCTTTTTCACCACGAGTCCTTATATACACTCACCCATACCCATTTCCTTACCCTCAAAAGCGAAAATCCTCCATCTTTTCTCTCTCTAGACACTTTCCTCTCTAGATCCGAGCTTTATGCGTGTTTTCTCCAATGCCCCACGCACATTTTCTTTTCTAAACCCTCTTAGTTTACTTTGTGTTGAACCGATTGAAATTTGATTTTGGGTTTTCTTCTTGAGTTTTACTCACTTGAGGCTTGTTTCCTTGAAATTCTTCTCGGGTTTGGTGCCTTTTTTCCTGCTTTGACTTTTTTTCTTTTCTCTCTCAGTATTGACTTTGGCATTTTCCACATTTTTTCTTCACTTTTCACGGATTTTCCATCTTCTTTCCAAATGGTGGACTACATACCTCACGACGGAGTTTTCCAGATCCCACCCCGCTTGTCTCAGAGATAGAGTATGAGCTCGAGCCCAGCCCGAGCCAATGCTACTACCACCCAGATTCGACCCTCGATCCGACGACATATGTGCTACCAAATGAAAGTATCCAAGATTAGAGGGTTTGTGAGGTGTACCAAGGACCTCTGCATGAGAGCCTGGACCCCATTTGTCTTACGCCACTAAGGTATACACTCTATACATTGCATTTCTTGTTTTGACTGTGTTCTCGCTTTCACCGGTATTATTTACACCGCATTTCTTGCCCTAATCACACTCTTGCACTATATTTCTTACATCGGCTTTTCATCTCGCTATTCTCATATCACCGCATATCACTGCTTGATCACTTGAGGATTCTCGCCTATTAGAGGTGGTGGAGCCATGTCCGCGAGGGACTCAAGCATGGAGCTTCCCAACTGTTCGCCACCTTTATCGATGAGGTCGCTTCGTTCATTCTCAAGACAGGCTATCACGCCTTATTGTGAGTCCTTTTACTTTGAGCATTGGTAAAGAGGTGGTGGATACCACTAACTCTTTTCACTTCTACCGGGGAGATGACAATGACCATCTATGTTTTCTCCATACTCACCTCCATAGGAGTAGGGCGTCACTTGATTCCCCTATGATACCTGACATGGATGAGTGGAGACCGGCTCGATTTACTGTTAGGGGCACGCCCACCACTCCGATCGATGGTATGATATAGTTGGTTCACTTGAGCAGCCCAAGTGGACCAGCCAGAGATGCTTGAGAAGACAGAGCATTACGCCGAGGTTTTTTGATGTTCCTCTTCTAAGACCACTACCTTGTTCGCTGTAACAGAGCTAACACCGAGAGATTGTATCGGCGCTTCTCGAAATACTGCGCCAGATTTACCGCAGGATTCGGACTCATCTACGATTGGGGAGGTGCCGTGGTTTGAGCCACATTGTAATGCTTTTATATAAGCTTTTCCTCGACATCCTCAGCAGAGCGTGCAGGACATGTGATAGGAGGGTATTGGCTGCGAGCCCAGGGAGGCACGCTAAGCATTTTTGGCTTTTGGTATTTTCACCTTTCTTTTCGCAAGATTTTCTACTTTGCATTTTCTCATACACCGCATTACCAATATTCTCGGTGATTTGCTTATTAATCTATATACTGTGGCTTCCTCGCGACTGCATACACTTTGTATCCTCTCGTAACTAATACTTCCCTATATTAATCACTGCCACACCTTCGCATTAACATTTTGCTTTCTACATCCGTGGAAGTTTGTACTTTTCTGACACTCATATCATTGTATAATTTCACTATTGCCCATTCTTCATGCCTTTGGGTGTATACATATTTCCCGACTCTCACTCCGAGTCGGCGAAGGTGGAGATGCCCCCCGTCAGTTGCGTGACTTCACCGGTATGACGGTAGATGGCCATTGAGGACCAGTGAGATTTTTTTCGTTTATTTCTGCAGATTTCACACAAAGGATCTGTTGACCGCGAAGAGGTAACTCAAAATTCACAGCTTATTTTCATTCTACGTGGGCCTCACCCAGACTCTAATATCCGATGGCCACTAACAACTGCGGCATTCTCTATTTTATAGATCACTTGGCGCTCGGGCGATTACCAGATGCATATGCTAATGAGTCAAGGACCGCTCATTGAACTGTAGGGCCTCGCTTTACTTTTTGTTCGAGGGGCTCAGTTTGTCGAGCCTGGTTTAGGCGAAGCGATTTTACACCTGCCACCGTGACTCGGGTTTGCCTTCGAGTTGGTAGTTCCCATGGCGCCCGGGCCATCTACTTAGAGCTACAGAGAGACTCACAGTATTCCAGAGGAGATGATTTAGGTTCACGAGAGGCTTGGAGGCCGGGACTACTACTGGTGGGTGGACTATTCGACATTCATCCTAACCACACAGCCCTCATGCCTCATTTGATTGGTATTTTAGGAGGTGGAAGGAGCCTGGGCTCCAATTCAGTGAGAGAGAGAGAGCTATAGTGCCTCAGGCTAATTAGGCGCGAGCTATGCATTAAGGATATCATACACCAAAGCGGGCAGAGATCGGGTCGGTCACTGGAGCCGCCATCGACATCACATGGGCGTAAGATAATGGAGGCATGCACCATCCCGATTGAAAGCCCCATCACCATGTGGGCATAGGGGATATATCGTAGCTTATGACCTGCACCCCCAAGATGTGTCTACATTTTTTAGTTTTTCCCCATCTTCTTCTCGATATTTGTTCCTTCGACACCCATCATCTCCCAATGAATTTATGGCAAGCATCTCCGTGGATACACCGAGGGATCTACCGGAGCTACTAGCTTCATTTGAGGTGGTATGGATATTGAGTAGAGAGGCAATCGTCAAGCTTCCTTCGGTATTTCGGTGTGCATGGTTTCTTTTAGTTTTGTCATATCAGCTACCATCAAATTTCCAATTCTACTAATATTCAAAACTTAACAATTCTGAACCTGAAACTTCCCCACACCGCATTATTACATATCATATTCAAACATCACACTTCTACCTCAGAGATTCTCAAATAACTATCACCTCAGATCAAGATATACCTATTTTGCATTACAATGTATACTTGCATCTATTGATGCATATTGTGACTAAATATATAAATAACCAAGGTTTTTTAGGTTCAA
>JANUSC010000747.1:0-49486 GCA_025200525.1 Camellia lanceoleosa | reverse complement strand
AATAAATTTTTTGTGAAAAAATTAAAATAAAAAATAAAAAAAATAAAAATCAGTCTGTCTAAAGCCTTGCTTCCAAAGCCTAGGCTCAATTTCCACACCCATGGCCGACACCCCCCACACGGCCTAATTTTCCTGCCCATGGGTTTCCTTACCAGTCTAAATTTTTATGGAAGCCCATGAGGCTCAACATGGTCCACCAAGTAGGCTGGTGCACGCCAATTTACACCCTTATCCCTAATGATGCTGACTAGAGAGGCAAAAGATGAAAGGAGAGAATTATATACAAAACAAAATCACCTATATATATTTGTTGGAATTAGGACACCACACAACAAATGAATTATGTGAGCTCTGCCAACAACTAAAACACAAAATCACATTCTAGTTTTTATATTTGAGTCTTTGTAATTGATTTCTTCATACTTAATATATGAAAATAAATTTTAATTTATAATTTTAATGATTATATATGCAAGTAAACTTAAAAAAAAAAACTTGTTAGTACTTGTCATTTTGTGTAAACTTTTAAAAAAAAAAACTTGTTAGTACTTGTTATTTGTGTAAACTTTTATTAAAAAAAAATATGTAATACAACCTTATTCTTATAATTCATCTAAGCCCACTATTAAGCAAAATTATAAAACAGATTACAAATTTTAATGATTGGGATAATATATATATATTTATTTTTGGGCTATTTCGTACCACAAATGTAATAAAATAGATTATTAAAAAGCTCAATAAACAAAATGTCACCTAAACGATAATCATTTTTTTTTTCACAAAACAAAAACCAAAAAGCTTCATCCCAAATGCATCAAGTACTTAAAGCAAAATAAATTAAAAAAGCTCAACCCACATCCTATAAGTATGATATATATTATTAACCACGAGTTTTTTTTATTTTGTCAAAGTTGCAATCTTTGAAAGTAACATTGTTGAGGCATCATTTTTATCACACTTTCGACCGCCATTAAAAAGATATAATTCTGCCCACATATTTCAATTTGAGATAATAAACATTTGAATCGCGATTCTTGCATGCGGATTAATAACCAATAAAACTCTTTAGGATCGAACTTAAATAATCTATAATTAATAATGATAAGCATCACAATAATTATATATATATTTTTTATCACTGCTATATATACATAAAAAAAGTCTTAGACCACAAAATGCGACTATCAATCACAGATATAAATCGTAATTAAAATATGAAATGTAACTAAAGGATGCTCTGACGATGCGTAGATCAGTTGGCCACTAATTTGCTTTAAAAAAAAAAAAAAAAAACTTTTGACCATTGAAAAAAAAAGGAAAGAAAAAAAAAAGAGCATAACCAATTAGATTTTCACAAACCAAAATAAGATACACATTGATCTACATTCGAAGATTGTAGCACAAATAATACTCAATACATGAAGAGTACTTATTCATTAATTATCCTTACATTTGTTGTAGGCTATCAAGGTTGGAATAACTTAATTTTGTTTATTTATTTATTTTAAGACAGGGACTGTAGAACATTTTTAGAGCATGGAAATAGCTTATGATTAGTGGATGTTGCAGCCCTGAATCATTTTCTTCAACTCTGTTCAAACTCTATCCATGACTGATTCTGGCAAGTATATCGGTACTGCAATCCCATCTTCTCCTCCTTAATGTCCTAATGCAAAACGCTAATCAAAGATATCGCCCTAGGAACACCGCCAAACACCGGCTTGCCCCACCCAAACCTTATCAAACCCTACCCGAGTCGTGATTCGGAAACGATATAGTCCTTATTCGCTTCCACATACGGCGCGACGTCCTTATTACTATAAGATCAGCCATCGATCTGAAATACTCTTCACATTTAAAGTTTTGCCTTTCTTTACCAACCTAATGCATATCCTAATGGAAGCATAGATAACATTCCCGCCTGTCAATGCCGTGGAAAGGTAACTATGTTGCCATAGTATCCAGGAGTGCAGGGGTTGAGGCCAGGCTTTATTGCCACGGCCAAAGGATTCACGCACGAGACGCAACATCTCATCTGGGGTTAGGCAGAGTGCAGTAATGTTCGACATTGCCATACGGTGAGAAGTCTGAATGTGGAGGCTGTTGTGCTGTGGTGGTGGTGGGGAAGATGTTGCGAATGGCTTGATTTCTTTAACACCAAAGAAGAAAGAGTGGCTGGATCGTGGTGGTTTGCTGGCCGTGGTAGTGGTGGTGTGCGCTGCCCGGCTAGTGCTTGGTCGTATTCGTGGTGGGCATGCTGTACGGAAGGAGGCCGTCATAAGAGAGTTTTGCCAAATTGGTGGGGACAGATGGTGCAATTTTGGCTTGGGGGGGTTGTTGGGGCAAACTCATGATTGTGTTTAGGAGTTGATAAGACCAGAAGTGTCGCTCATTGTGGTTCAGACGTATTGCAAATGTAACCACCTCAGCTAACCAAAAACGCGTCACCTGCATATTTTTATTAACAGGTTAGGAACATTGTTTTGTAGGCGCCGTATATTTAAAATTTGACAAATTATGTTGGTTGTCGTTACCTTTTTGTGTCGGTTTTGGTATTTGTGTTTTAAATTGATTCAATTTAATATTGAATTTTTAAATTGTCTTATTCTCAATAATTAGTTATTTATTTATTTATTTTTTTTATGTTCTAATTTGCACAATACTTTCATTTCTTTTTTTTTAGGAATTACTACTGTAAATTGCTCTGCATTTGGTTTGACTTTTCTGAATTACTTTCAGAATAGAAATTTTTATTTTCCATATATATATATATTTTTGGCTTTAGTTACTTTTTTTAATATTTTAAATAATTTTTAGTACTCTTAAATATACCTAACATAAATACACTTTAAAAATATATAATATTCGCAATTTTTTTAAAAAAAATTCACTGAATATAAAAAATATGGGGAAAAAATATCAAAATCTGCCACTGGGTTTAAGAGTGTTTCAAAAACAAAAAACAAAAAAATCAATTATCCTATTTAAGTTTCACATCACCTCTAATACATCACTTCAAACTCAAATTCCAAATCGAACCTATATTTCATATGTAAAAACAAAAAGACACTTATTTAGATCATCCCAAACAACCCCTAAGATATTTTTTTTTTTGTATTCTATGTATTTATTAACGTTTAAATATTTTACTTGCTGTGATATATCTAATTAAGGTACATGTAAAAAAAAAAAAATTAAAAAATCATAAAATTTTAAAATATTCAATATAAATTAAAATATATATATGAAAAATAAAAATTTAATTTTCAAAAAATCAATCTAGAAAATTTTAAAATCAGTATAATTCTCTATAGTAAACATTATTACCTGAATCAACAAGAGAGGACAACCCACAATTCCGTCGGAGCCAGAACATCATACAGGAAGCCTCCAAGTATGAAGACACTCTTGCCCAAATCGTGTCATCAGAGCCAGTTAGCCGAGCTCCACATTTGCATCTGCCTCTCTATGAATAGAACTCCCCTTCGGCTGTGCAATCCACTGAAAGTTTCCTGATTAGGCCCTTCAACAAGCCTCCCCAAATGTGGTAATAAAACACAATTGCTTTGGCTAGTGCTTTCTCTATCATGCCACACTCGCAGGGTCTTTCCCTTCCATTGAAGGGTATGTTTTTGTAAAAACATGATCACTGGAAATTGGAAAAAACGAAGACCTTTCTTGGTCATCATCTAAGTGTCTGAGAGTTGCTTGAGTTCGTGGGGTGTGGGCTTTGATGGAACAACAAGTTTTGGATCTTGTCTTCTACTATGAATACTAGGAAATGTGTTGAAGATGCCATTTTGGAGGAAATGTGAAATAAAGAAGATGTAATATCTATATGTGCTTTTGTCATATGAATTTGAGAGGTCTTTATAGAGTAATGATCCAGTAGAAGATGAGGAAACTCCATCGGTATAAAAGCAACTGTTTTTCTTAGAGTTAAAAATCTCAACATCACAATAAAATTGGATCAATTATCAAGTTAATTTGGATTCACTTCAGTGAAATAAATAGTTCATATTATACAATTAAATAAAAAAATTTATTCATAAAAAATTAATTCAATTAAATGTTAATTGTCATACTATTAGAACATTTTGCCTCGTATATTTCTATTATGCTATACGATCAATTAGCCAGATCAATTAAATAAGTATGAAGACATTATTATCGACAATTCACTTATTATATAAAATTAAAATACTCAAAATCTCTAAAATTGAAGTTTCCTTCACATCATCTCTCGTTATATACACTAGCTTAGTGATACTAATTTGTTTGACATATATGATTATTTTTTTATTTATAAAAAATACATGTTTTTAATAATAGACCTGCAGTTTCATTTATTATAATATATAAAAAGCTAGTTTGTTTTATGCACTCTGGACAGACTCTGAGCAGTTTGTGAATCAGACCTAATTCCGATTGGTTACCCTGCGATACATTGTCCCCTGATTATTTGGTTAGACTCAGACGAGTATCCTATGTTCGCTGAGTCATATAATTCAGATAGTCCTGGACAGACTATTCTATCGAATTATAAATTTTATTTTATTTTTTTTACTAGAACTTTTAAATAATTAAATACATAGAATATTAATAAAAATTACATAAATTTATTTTGTAATTTGTATGAGATTTTTTACATTTTATTTTACTTTTTACTAAGTATAATTAATACTATGTTATTAAAATAAATAATTAATAAATAAATTTTAATTTTTAAAAAGATATTAAATAGTAGAGGGCTAAGGTCAAAATGTATTTCCCACCACCTAATCCCATGGGATGAGTTATCCTATGGATTGTGTCTCCACTCACGCCCCCCCACCAAAAAAAAAAAAAAAAAAAAAAAACTAAATAGAATGTATCAATTTCATAGATTTGGGATTCATAGTCCCATGCAAAAATTTTCAATAAAACAATCTGATTATTAGTCTGTGATGAACTTTATTAGTCATATCTCATGCTTGAATCCTTCCAAACAAAACACACAACCTATGACGATTTGATAATATGATTATTTATGCCTTATCAACTTAATTCTTTTAAATATATCTTTCTTTTGAAGTTAATCATATGAAGATGAACAGATCAAATTATTATAAATTTGATTGATTCAAAGTTTAATCTCAAACCAACTTAATAATAATTTTAATAAAAAACTCTTAATGTATATTAAGGTCAATTGAATCGAATCGGCTGATATAAAAATTTGAAAGTTAATAGTTAAAATAAAAAATTTAAGAATCAAAATTAACAAGTAATGTGACATAAAAATGTAAAAACTATTACCTTCAAAGAATGGGTTCAGGCTTTTCTCAAATTCGGATCATCTCAACTCTGAGTAGAACGCTTAGTTCTCAGTATCCCCATTTTGGGGATCAAATGATTTTGATGATTCAAAACGCTCACTATTTAGGACTGGCTGAGTAGAATATTCATATAAAAAATAAGGCACACCTGACATCTAGTAATTATATTACCAAATCAAATTTATATTATAAAAAAATTATGGTTATTTTTAAAATTATATTTTTCGGCCCATTTTTCAAAACAAATATAATTCAAACCTATAGATGCCGATGTACAATCATCTTATTTTTCGTGATAAATAATATATACAGGCATAAATCTTAAAATTAAAATGGGGCTCAGATCAATTCTAAATCGATCTCTGTAATGGATTTTCCAAGCTCCAAACACTCTCTCTCAAATTGTCCAATCTTGAAAGTAAAGTCAAACCCTCAATGTAATTTTGTGCAAATAAATATATAGAAATATGTGAGTTCAGACAATAAATTATTAGATACTTCCTGAAAGTACCATGCTGCCATTATATTCTTTTCATCAACTCATTTATTTGCTTACGCCATGTCCCTTCTTTATTCCTCACACATTAATCATCCAATACAAAATTATAAAACCCCTACATCTATTCATATCCATATATATTATATATTATATACAGCAAAAAGGAGTTTTCAAGTGAGGAGTCTTATAGAGAAGTTTCTAATATTTCTATACTAATCTTTTCTTGATTTTCTTAATTTTAAACAATTACCAGAAAAATCATATAACATTCTAATTATATTCTATTGGCTTATTTGATAATCCCACATCGGAAGAAGAAAGAAATAAAGTGAATTGTGTTTTATTCATATAAAGTTGGAATCTTATACTTCCATTTAATATTATAATGTGTTACACATGTTTCAATTCAACATAGTTTAAATTTTAAAATAAAATTTAAAAGTTTTAATTAATTACTTTGTATAACTTGGTTGGTCTTTTTGACTCCTAGCCGTATTAGATTAAATTAAACACTTTATTTTGACTTCCATTTGTTGGTTGAATCAAAATAGTATTGATTGAATTCTGCTTTGATCTCAAATAAATTAAAATATTGATCTCATTAAAGATTAAAAACGAATCGAGATGACTTGATTAGAAATAAAATTTTATTTTTATAATCCCACATTGGGAAAAAAAATAAAAAGTAAATTATTCAACTTATATAAAGTGAACCTTAATCATTGTAGTATTGCTAGATACTTCAATTCTAAGATGCTTTAAATTTTTAAATTCAAATAAACATTTAAAAGCCTTTAATTAATTAATTTTTTGTATAAGTTGGTTGGCTGTCCTTTTGACCTAACCGACGAAAAATTTAAATCATTTTTTGTTTTGACTGATTCAACGATTTGACAACGATCTTAATGGGGCGACTCAAAAATGTATTACTTAGGATTTGTTTGATTCAAATAAATTAAAAAGATTGCCCAATTGAAGATTATTAATAATCGATATTGTTTGATTTGAAAACAAACTTCTTGCCTAAATGACACTATTGTTAGTTTTTTTTTTTTACACAAAATACGCTCACATCAGAAAAGAAAAAAGCTTTAAGTGAGTTATTTCAGCTTTTATATAAAATAAACATATGGATCTTATTTAATATTATAGTATTATGCATGTTTCATTTGAAAATAAATGGGGCTAAATTTTAAAAGAAAATTAAATTAAAAAATTTTAATTAATTAACTTCTTGTGTAAGCTTGGTTGGTCTTTTAAACTGACATTTTAATGATTTTATCAAGATATATATTGTTTTATTTCTAAAAGGCATAAGCTTTTAAGTTTTATGATAAATTTAACAATGAATAAATCTAAAACTAAAATTTATAAAATGAAAATGTATTTTCTTATTTTATCATAAATACAATTTTTTTCTTAATTTATTCTATATTTTTTTTTTTCTTGTTAACCAATTAAATTATGACATATATTTTTTTATTACGTAGACTTAAAATATATACAATTAATGACATAATAAACTGCAATATATATATATATATATATATTCTAATAAAACAATTAAAAATTTAATTCATTCTAAATTATTTTACTGTACTTTTTAAAATAAATTTTTATATTATTATTTGACGCTTTAAAATTATTTTTTAATTATTTGTTTTTAATCTGTGCATCACACAAGTTCATATGGTAGTTCTTACATGTTATAATATTATAAAACGCAACCTGAGTCCGGATCCTTTGCGGGGGCTTTCAGGTTTCTTGCGGTGGTTCTTGTAATGCCCAAAAACACCGTCAGTTTTCGAGGTAAAATTCTCCTCCAAAAAAAAAGAAAAAAAAAAAAAAAAAATTCTAACTGTTGTTCACACTTCATCGACTCTCCAGTGTCGGAATATCTTTCTCCAACAGCTTCTGGCGACCCTTCTCTTAACCTCCCCTTCCCCCTCTCCTTCAGCGACCTCCCTCCAATCGTGCTCCCTCCTTCGGCGGTCCTCCTCCAGCTGCATCACCCCCTCATTCCTTCCTTTTCCTCTTCCTCTTCCCTCCTTTCTTTCTCTAGATCTAGAAAAATAGAGGGAGATGGATCTGCACACTTGTCAGTTTTCAGCAACAATATGTGGTGGCTTTGAAAGGGGTAAATTTGCAACGATTTGAAGCAGCAGCAATGAATACATCTTGCCTCTTTGGCTTCATACTCCATCACTCTCTCTCTCTCACATATATACACACACACATGTATATATATATATATTTATAAATCAAAACAAACAAATAAGCACAAACAAAGCAATTACTTTGTAAACTATGAAACAAAACATGGAAATCATGGTTTAATTTCAGTGAACTATTATGGTTCTAATTCCTAAGCCATGAAGCATAGCATAGAATAATATGTGGGTTTCTTACTTGGTATGTCCAAGTTCAAGTGGAGGAAATAGTTCCCCAAAAAATTGATTCTTTGTTGATGTTGTTGTGATACTCAAATTATATACACAATAAATTCGATTTTGTCCATACATTTTATAAGCATAAATGATGTTTATTTTGTTCAATCCCATAAACGGTTATATTTATTTTCAAAAATATTTTTGAATAATGAAAAGTTAAATATAAAAAGAGAAGTGGGTTTAATTGAGGTAGAAGTTAGAGAGAGAAATGAAATATTCTATTGGAGTTTGGCTAGGAAATTGAAAAAGCAATATTGCTTTGTATGGATTCCAGATGGTTAATTTGAAAAGCTCTTTGTGAGCAAACTTAGTGTGCTTTCTTTTGGATCTAGAAGGAAGTAAAGATGAAAGAAAGAAAGAAAGAAAGCAAGAAGAGTGGAAGACAATGGAGGGAGGAGGTGGAAAAGTGCGATTGAGGAGAAACTAGGGAAGGCAGGTTGTACCGAAGAGGAGGGAGGGGCTGGGGGCTTGCCGACAGTATATAAAAATTAATAAAGCTTTTGTAGTAAAACCAAAATTTAGTGTACATAATTATTTTTGTAAAATTTCAATATTTTTGTCGCTTAAAAAGTTTCGGTCAAGTATGAGATATATTTTTAGAACAATAAAACGGACATTAACATTTAATGGCTTATTTTTGTAATTAAATTTTTTTTTGTCTAAAAAAATAAATCATTTTGAGACTAAATTATTTTTGCTTCCTAAAGATATTTATTATACGATATTTTTGTAAAATTTTGTTACTAAAAGCGCTTATTTTTCGACTTGGCATTTAGACGACTTCGAATCTTAATCCATCATCTCGGCCAATCGCATAAATTGATCCACAGGCTTCGCTTTGGAAAAAGTTTCATTGCCGATTTTTTATTTTTTAGGTTATTTTGAAGCACGCTAAAAAAGTTTAGGCCGTGGAAAGTTTAATTTCTTGACTTTTTTTGCATTTTTAACATTTTTCATGCAGAGTGCCAGAATGATTATTGACGGGATGCGATGACAAGCTGGTTTTGCTTTCGCCGCGTACTAAAATAAATTTTTATTTTATCTTTTTCGCGACTATTTTAAATGCAAAAAAATCCAAAAAGCCTCTTTCTAAACAGAGGCTACAAAATATCTTTTACAACAAATTTTTATTTTTAAAATTAAAAATTTAATTTTTAAAACTCTCTATATGACATATAGTGGAAAACTAGTGGAGATGTGAATCGACAATGGTAGGGACGTGAAGAACAAATTGTTTTAATATTTTTATTTATTTTTTATTATTTTTTTTGGGTGGGTTAAGAATTTTTATCCTAAAACAACGTGACATTATTAAACCACTACAGAAAAAGCCCTGCAGAGAATGTGGACCTCCCAACAATAATCATCCGAGTTCAGACTAACAAAAAGATGGGAGATGGTTGACTAGTACTAGTATTTCCACATTGCCAGTTAATTTGAAGAGACAACCATCAACAATGCGTTAATCCTCCTTGCATTTCCTTGCTACATTTATTTATTTATTAACATTATGCATTTCTACAGGAAGTTTAATGTGTTGTCACTTGTCAGTCGTTATCAGTTTCAAAAATAAAATTTAGATAAATACATCGTACTATAATTCACACACATGATGCATTTGATAATGCAGCATTTAATATCTTGTCACTCTGTCATTTTCTATGGAAAATTTTATGTGTTGTCACTTGTCAGTTGTTATCAGTTTAAAAAAATAAGAATTATTAAATACGTTGTATTACGATTCATTAATAACATAATGCATTTGATAATTAGTGTTTGTGCAGCAAGTAGCCAGATCTCAATAGGCGTCAAGATTTTATTTTATCTTTTTATCTTTTTGGCCTACATCAATCAACATCTCCTCTACTACTTTTTTTCTTATTAATACAATAACATGCTAAAGTTAAAAAGCCAAAAAACGAACTTTTATTCTAAACTTCCCAAACTTGGCCTTACTTTTAATATCTTGTCACTTGTCATCGCCCTTATTTCCAACTCATATCTTCATTAAATGTGAGCTAGATCCTCTCAGAGTAACTCTCTAGAGTGATCTCCTAAAAGGAATGACGGACGGCCACGGGCTAGGTTGTTCTCGTTCAAAACGACGCTCGACGCCACTCGACGCTTTACTCTTCCCTCGCCAGATCTCACCTTATCGCTTCCAAACCCAAACCTTTCCACGCATCGATCTCTGCTTCACTTCGATCCGCCGCTTTCTCCGTAACCGCTGCTTCAACCACCACCGCGAGATCCGCCGCCTATCACGCTTCATCACGCCGCAGACGATCCAGATCCGCCACCACCGCTGGTAAACGCCACACTACTAAAAACAAGGCCTTTGAAGCCACTCACCGCCAGCTAACGCTAACTACTAAAAACAAGGCCTTTTCAAGTCGTTTTGAGCTTCAAGAAGAATTTTTATCACGTCAAAAGTATGAATATTTTTTGAGACCACAGGACAGAGTTATTACCGATGCAAATACCATACCTTTTGAGCTTAAGACAAGACCGGGCCGCACACAAAAAACTAATATTTGATAGCATTATTTGAGTTTCCGGTAGTATTCTAATTTACCACCCAAAAGATAGAGACTTTTATGCTTGGCCGTATACTTTTTGAGCCGGTAAATTCCAGTGTCAGACGCAAAAAATTACATCTTTTATCACAATGCATGCCGATGACGCCAGAAATTTAAAAAATATATTTTATAACCAAGATATATATATATTTACTGGGACAGCATTTAATACTCATTTCGAGTATTAAAAAATGGCTAGTTAAATTAAAAGAGTAATTTAGTAATATACAAAACTAAAAAGTTTATTCTAATTATTTTATTTTATTTTTATTTTATTATTTTATTTTTATTTGGATAATAAAAATATGTAGAAATAGAATTATACAAAATTTATTTTAAAAAGATTAAATATAAATATGTTGTAGATTGGATTAAGAAGTTGAAAATTAGTGTATATATATAAAAAATTTAAATTAAATAATTTAATGTTAAATAAAAAATAATTTAATGTTAAATAAATAATTTAATATAGGCATAAAAATTCTAGAATGTTAAATAAATAATTTAATGTTAAATAAATAAAAGATTAAATAAAAAATAATTTAATGTTAAATAAATAAATAAAAAGATTAAATAAAAAAATAATTTAATGTTAAATAAATAATTTAATAGAGGCATAAAAATTTAAATTAAATAATTAATGTATAAATAAATAATTTAATGATAATAAATAATTTAATGTTAAATAAAAAAAATTAAATATAAATTAATATTAAGACATCAATCGATCATCGATAAAATATAAAATAAAATAAAAAAATAAATTTAATTTGTGCGATATATGTAATTAAGCACATTCTCATGATTTATTTGTATATCAAGATAATTTTTTTTCTTTAATATCATAATAATGAAATGATAAATTATAGTGTATATATATTTATAGATATACTTTTATATTAAAATTGAGTGTATATACTAGAGGTAAATAATAAATATGTCAATTAATAATCCGAAAGAGGTAGAGCTGGCGTAAGGGATTTAGAGTGACGATTTGTTTGGGTCCGTCACAAGCTTTCCAAATGGTTGCGTGGGTTCAAAATTGGAGGAGGTACTTATAAGAGAAGAAAATTATAGGTTAAATTTCTTAAACATTTAACCACTTTTTGAACCACTTTTTTTGAGTTTGCATTTACGCCACACAAAAAAATAAACCTTTTATGTCAAGCAGATCACGACTAAAAACATTTGCGACCCCACCAATTTCGGACCTCGAGCTATTATTTAAACGCTGGCTTTCAAAGAAAAACGCTGCTTCAAGAACGTACTATTCATGACGCAAGACTCCGCTCACAGATGACACATAGTACGAAAATTTTTAAGGCTTATATAGACGCCGACTAAAACATTTCATGACCTTAATTAATTTCAATCTTCGAATAATATTTAAACGCCGTCAAAACCAGGTTCAAGAACGTGATTATTCACATCAGATCATCAATTCTAAAAGCGCCTGCACTGCTTTTAAGAGAAGAAGTCACCAAAGACCGGCCGCTTCTGATTCTGGACATTCACCAATTCCCCTATATTACTCACCACAGATTTCAGATTTCAGATCTGAGCTTTTGAGATCTAGAGGTGATTATTCTAACATACTCACCCCATTACTCTGATTATTCACTTTAGCAGGGTCATTTTACCGTTGAGATCTTGAGCTTTGATTCAAAAAATGGGTTTAAATCAAAAATCAGTATTATTCACTCTAGATGATTACTTCCTGTTGGAGGATCTTGAGCTTTGATTCAAAAATGAGTTTAAATCAAAATGGGTTTAAATATGAAATCTGAAGATATCTCAAAAATGAGTGAATTAAGTGAAGATTCAAAAATCGTAAAATTCTTTTAAATCAAAATGGGGTTTAAATCAAAATGGGTCTCAAAAATTGGTAGAGAGAGAGTATTTTGATTCAAATCTGGAAATTAGGAGAGGAGTGAGAGAGAGAGAGATAATAAATGGGCTTTAGCCCTTAGATGTTACTAGCAGAATCCCTCCTGAAGCTTGAAGATCCTCCCTGAAGCTGTCCAAGAACCCGAAGTTTCTTCAATTCTGAACTCACTTCACCCTGCCCAAGAGAGTGGAGTCTCCTGTTCGTTTTTTTTTTTTTTTTTTTTTTTTTTTTTTGGAAAAATCCCTCAGTGGCCCGGATCTCCATTCTGATTTTTGGAGGATCACTCTAGAGAATTCACTCTAGAGGATCCAAGGCTCGCTTTCACAAAATGGAATACCAGTCTGTAGCTCTAACAAGGATTCAGTCCATTTTCATCAAATCAATAATTGAAAAATAATGTGAACCACAACTTGCAAGTTTGTTTTTAAATATAAAATAAGATATATTGATTCATCGTTATGAGTTTGTAGTTAAATAAAATGTAATTCATTTAATGTATGTTATAGTTCTATGTATTGATCTCATTAGGTTAATTAATTCATTTATTTTCTGTATTTTTTTTATTTTTAGTGATTTTTTTTTATATTTTATGTAAATATTATTTTTTTATTTTTAGATACATTCAATTTAAATATGCTCAAAAGTGTAATATTTTTTTTAATTCTTTTTTAAAAAAGGTCTATCAAATATAAAAAATGCAATACATTTTCGTATTTTGTTGTATTTACAAATTTTTTAAAGATTTTTGTACAAATTTTTACTTTTTAAATATATATTAAGATTATGACATCTAATTTTTTTAAAAAAAAATAATTAAAATATTTTAAAAATTATTAGAAAGATAAAAATATGAATTGAAAACTTATAAAATTATTTTTGAAAAATTGAAAACTAAATTTTAATGGGGACATTTATTCATAAATCTCTCTTCACCAACTTGTGCCTCCAATTAACTCTAAATTATTTTCGAGGTGCTGCTATTAACACATATATTTATTTTTGGACCTCTCAATTTTAAACTTTTTTTTTATTATTATAATTATGTTCTCGGAAGTAAAATTTCAATAAAGGTAACCTCCAATAAAAATAAAAATTAATAAATACGCATCTATGATTCACACACACACATAATGCATTTGATAATAGCGTTTAATATCTTGTCACTTGTCATCGTCTCCGTATTTTCCAAATGAGAGAGCTTATCTTCACAAATGAATGGTCTCAGGTAGCTTCTAAATACAGATTCAGTCCCATTTTCATCAAATCAATAATTGAAAATAATGTGAATCACAGCTTGCAAGTTCGTTTTTAAATATAAATAAGATATATTGATTCATCGTTATGAGTTTGTAGTTGTACTAAAAAATATTTCATTTAATATATACGTTATAGTTCTTATGTATTGATTCATTAGTTAATTAATTCATTTATTTTCTGTATTTTTTATTTTTAGCGATTTTTTTTGATATTTTATGTAAATTTTATTTTTATTTTTAGATACATTCAATTTAAATATGCTCAAAAGTGTAATATTTTTATTCTTTAAAAAATTCATCAAAATATAAAAAAATATAAAATGCAATATTATACTTTTCTTATTTTGTTGTATTTAATAAATTTTTTTAAAGATTTTTGTACAAATTTTTTTACTTTTAAATATATTAAGATTATGAATCTAATTTTTTTTTTAAAAATAATTAAAATATTTTAAAAATTATTAGCAAGATAAAAATATGAATTGAAAACTTATAAAATTATTTCTGAAAAATTGAAAACTAAATTTTAATGACATTTATTCATAAATCTCTTCACCAACTTGTGCTCCAATTAAATGTAAATTATTTTCGAGGGCTGCTATTAACACACATATATTTATTTTTTGAACCTCTCAATTTAAACTTTTTTTTATTATTATAATTATAACTGAAGTAAAATTTCAATAAAGCGTAAAACTCTCCAATAAAAAATAAAAAATTATTAAATACGTCGCACTATGATTCACCACACATAATGCATTTGATAATAGCGTTTAAATATCTTATCACTTCTGTCATCGTCCCTATTTCCAGCTCATCTTCACAAATAGAATGGTCTTCAGCTCTAACAAGGATTCAGTCCATTTTCATCAAATCAATAATTTTCGAAAATAATGTGAAGAACCACAGCTTGGGTAAGTTCGTTTTTTAAATATAAATAAGATATATTGATTCATCGTTATGAGTTTGTAGTTAAATAAAAAATAATTCATTTAATATACGTTATAGTTCTTTAAAGTGTAGGTATTGATTCATTAGTTAATTAATTCATTTATTTTCTGTATTTTTTATTTTTAGCGATTTTTTTTTTTTGATATTTTATAAATTTTATTTTTATTTTTAGATACATGGCCTCAATTTAAATATGCTCTTAAAAGTGTAATATTTTTTGAATTTTTTAAAAAAATTCATCAAATATATAAAAAAATATAAAAAATGCAATACATTTTCTTATTTTGTTGTATTTAATAAATTTTTTTTAAAGATTTTTGTACAAATTTTTACTTTTTAAATATATTAAGATTAAGTGAATCTAATTTTTTTAAAAAAAATAATTAAAAATATTTTTAAAAAATTATTAGAAAGATAAAAAATATGAATTGAAAAACTTTATAAAATTATTTTCTTGAAAATTGAAAACTAAATTTTAATGGGACATTTATTCGGTAAATCTCTTCACCAACTTGTGCTCCAATTTAATCCAAATTATTTTCGAGGGCTATAGTCATATTAACACATATATTTATTTTGACCTCTCAATTTAAACTTTTTTTTTTATTGATATTATTATTATAATTATAACCTCAAGTAAAATTTCAATAAAGACAACCTCCAATGGAACACCCACCCACCAACATGAAGAAAATTAGTATTACACTCGTATAACATTGTACACCCACTTCCACCTCCACCAAAACCATTCAACAGAGACCATTCACCCTCTAATTTAAACCCCTAAACACCAGAGTCTTCATATTTTCTCATCACCACCCTAAAACCCTAAATAAAAAATCAATGTTATCATGATGAAGTCGTTAGTTGGTAGTCATTGGTTCAAATCATCGGCCACACTATTCGCTGATATAAGAAATCAACAATTTTAGATGAGTTCTAGAATTAGAGGATGATTTACAACTACTTGGACGGGTTGGCATTGCAGACGTGATAAGTTTGTCTATCTTCTCGATCCTTGACTTGAATGATTCTTTGTCATTTTCGACATTGTTGTTATGTTGTTTGAGCATTGTTTCTCGGTGACTCGGTTTGGTCTTAATGCTAAGATTTTGTCTCGATAACACAAGATCGAATAAAAAAATGGTGGTTAAAAATATTTTTGTTGGTTGGTTTTATTTAAAATGAAAGCAAGTAAGCGATTTAAATTGGATAAAATTAAAATTTTAGAATCAGATTTTGTTGGTTATGGTCAAACTCTAAAAATAAAAACATTATAATTTATTTATGGTCACACTCCTAAATTTTTCTTATAAGATGATTTTCCAAAAAAATTCCTTCATCTGACAAATTTAATAAATAAATAACCCAAAAGGGGCTCAACTTCTGCTTCCACGCTTCCTTTCATTTTAAATACTCACATTGTCAATAGTAGAATATTATTATTTGAAATATCAGGGTAATCGCATGTTACTTTATAGACTATCTTGCTGAATATGCTAAGAAAATAAAAAGCCTTTGCTATTAACACCTACTTTTATTCTTTGGACCCCCAATTCTTTTAGAACACCCTACTCTAAAAAACAACACTGCTAAATTTTAATAATATTTCTTTTAACACCATACTATTAATACCAAATTTATCCCTTATTTATATTATCATCACCCAAGTTATGCACACACCCACCTCATTTGCACACTTTCTCCATCAGTAACGACGCATTTACGCCTCTCTCCTTAATAAACTGAAAAACGATAAATTGCTTTCTCGCTGATTTATTCAAAACCCTAAACCTATTAATAGTGAGAACACCAATGCATCTCGCTTGAAATTGAACGACGATTTTTCAATTTTATACCATTGCATTTCTTTCTTCAAATTGTATGATAAACTGGTGTAGAGAAGCATACTGCTTTAAATCTATCCCTCCAATGCATATCGTGGAGAAAAGTCCTCAATTGAATGACACAACTAAGAGAAAATCCTGATAAACGAGAATCTGCTTTGAATATACTAAAGTAAGTTGTAACAAAAACATTACTGTTCAAGGCTTATCTTCTAACTAAATATTTTTCAATGAAAAAAATCTATTTTTTGTTGGTTTACTCAACAAAAAATAATTCAAATTAAAAAATTTATTTTGTTATAGAGATCGTACCCTACTTTTTTTAATAATTACCGTAATTTTTTAATACTATAATCGAAGTTTAAAAATTATATTAACCGAATCTAACGACTAATTTAAAAAAATAATAATAATTTGAAACTTAATCATAAAATGAAGACATGAACCCTTCTCAATCAACATCATCACTGTTGATCACCCATTAGCCACAAAAGTCTAATGATATCCTTTTCATATAAGTTGCTAAGAAAAACCCAACGCACAAGTAGGAATTCTTAACGTTTTATTTTGATAATTCGATATTTTGTTTCTTGGATCGATCTATCATTGGGGGATAAAATCTCTCTTGCCGCAAGATGTTCAAACATCAAGGAGTTGCATCTTCACTATCCATCAATGTCTCCGAGTAATAATTCTGGACAGTGAGATTTCATTTGTTTAGTAAAAATATTCTTTAAAAAATATTTTTAGTATTTGGTATAATAAAAATCGAAAGTTAACGTAAAAATATTTTTCAAAAATCAATGAAAAACATCGCCTATTTGTAAAGGCCAAAAAATATTTTTCACTTTTAAAAGGCGCTAGTAAACTTTTTTCAAACTAAAATCTTTTATCAATGTCACAACAATTCACCACCACCATTCCCCCACCTCCACCACCACACCAATTACATCGAAAACGCCATATACCACCACACCACCATCGGAAAATGCTATAGGCCCAAATTTTCTACTTCAAATAAAACGAATAAACGCTCTCACAAGGGTCCACCACCATTAATACCACAAAATGCCATTGTCAACATCATCATCGCCACCATCACCATCGCTGTCGCCTCAACCACCATTACTTTCACCACCTATACCTCTACCTTCGTCTTCCACCACCATCATCACCAAATATAGAAAAATATTTTCTCCGCTAAAATATTGTCTATAAAAGGTTTCAGAAAAATATTTTTCATTGTGAAAATATTTTTTGTCCAAAACAAACGAGTGTGAGTAAAATTTCATTCGACAGTTGGAAAAGGTAAAAAGAAAAAGAGATGTGAAATGCAAACTGGAATATAACTACATTTCACTTACATTTCATATATGTTTTCGCTTTTTCCTTTTCGTTAAATATCTTTTCCAACTGCGGAATCAAAGCCAACTTTAAAATTTATCGTGGTATTTTATTAGTCTTAGTATCAAATTAAGATTGTTTGAGACCTTATTTGGTAGATTAATAATGTTATTCAAATACAAAATTCATGTACATAATGATGTGTCTCTATTATGAACCATTCACTTCAAAACAAAAATATCATTGAAAGTATATATTTATAGTAATAGTATTGTGTAGTTCTAATTTCTTAGCTTTGTGAGAGCTCTAATTGTGTAGGTCCCACTATGATGTGATGTTTAAGCTTGCTTTTTTGATTTTTTTTTTTTTGACCTTGCCACTATATATATAGAGCTCCATTTAGACCTCTATACCGCAGAGAGTTCTCCTCAATCACTACTATTTTGATAATTCAATATTTTGTTTATTGGATCGACTCATTGGGAGCGCCAAAAATCTCCTTGCAGTCCACATATGTTCAAACATCAACAGTTGTATCATCACTATCCATCAACATCCGATAATAATTTGGATAGTGAGGTGTTTCTTTTGTTTAGATGTAGTGCCATATTTTTTTCAAATTTTTTTTTTTTTTTTTTTTTATTTTTTATAGTTTTTAGTGTTTGGTATAATAAAAAACAAAACAAAGTTACCTAAAAAATATTTTTTATGGTCAATGAAAAACACGCCTATTTAGACAAAAAAATATTTCACTTTTTAAAAAGGAAAAAACATTTTTTCAAAACTACAAATTTTAATTTCAATGTCACAACACCACCACTAATGCATTCTCACCTCCACCACCACACCACACCATCTGGTAAATACTATAGGCCCCAAATTTAATCAATACATTTAAAGATACCGGGGTCAACGTCTCATTATGGGTGATGGGCCCACAAAAATTATCTTTAGACCCTACACCCTATATGAGACATTTTGGTCATTTATTTGAGAAAAATTTCCAGATGGCCCTAACATTATCCCAATTAATTCTTCACTCACTACTTATTGCCAATTACATCATTGTCACCATCACCATTGTCTGTCAGTTTCACCACCAATTATGCCACCACCTATACTCTCCACCTTCGCTTCTATCACCAATTATCATCACCAAATATAGAAAAATCTATTTTCCCTCTTAAAAATTAGTTCAGAAAAAGGTTTCCAAGAGAAAATACTTTTCATTAAAAATATTTTTGTCTAAACAAATGGAGTGTGAGTAAAATTTAATTGTGTTTGAAAAGGAAAAAGAAAGTAGATGGAAATATAACTATATTTCCACCTACATTTCATATATCTTTCTTCTCTTTTCCTTTTCAAATCTCTCTCCAAATTCATGAATCAAATAATACTCAGAAATTTTATCTTGTATCAGTATTAGTCTTGAGTATCAAAATTAAGATTGTTTGAGACCTAATTTGTAATTAATGTTATTCATATAAAAAATCTGGCGGTTACATAATGATGTGTCTCATTATGAACCATTCACTTCAAAACAAAAATATCATTGAATATGTATTTATTTATAGTAATAGTATTGTTACATCATTCTTATAAGTAATTTTTTGTATTAATTTTATGTATGTATAGAATTTTTTCTAGATTAAGTATTAAAATAAAAATTTTATAAATATTTTTGAAATGAATCTCAATCAAATTTGAAATAAAGTCTCAAATCACATATTATTTTTAGCAAATAAACCTTTAAGTACATAACATTCTTGTTGTTACTCTGTAGGCAAACTCCAAGATAGGGGAATGAATTGGGTTATTAAAAAAAAAAATATGGACAAAAAACGGTCAGCAATAAATTAAGTAAGTAAATACGTACAGCAAATCAATAGAGTCAAAAAATAAAGCCGAGAAATGAAGAAGAGCTCAAACACAAGGATTTATAATGGTTCTAAGCTTACCTACCACGCCCCACTCCTCAAGGTACCTCTTTTGAGAATTCCTTCACTATGAATTGAATCAATACACCACCAAACTTCTCCTAGCTTCTGTGGATTTTTACGAAGGACTTGTTTTATCCATGCTCAGAGGACCTCTCAACTAAATGCGCACACTTTTACAAGTGTTTCACTCCATAAATAAGAACAAGAGGTACAACCTGGCCCTCTTTTAAGGCTAGTTCCTCTCAAAAAGATACAGATATAAAAAGTGTAAGAGTTAGAGAGGGTTTTTGAGATACACTCAGATATGAAAGTGAAAGTACAATAGAATATCAAAGATTAAGAATGATACTTGAATGCTTGTGAATATTACAGCTAAAGGGTAAGTTTTCTAATTCTTCCAGTATCTAGAGAAGTTCTCCTTTATAGCCTTTAATGTTCTATTCGTTGGAGAAGAAGCACAAGTGGGTCTTTCTAGCCATTGGAGCTAGGCATAAGAGAAGTGACCCTCCGGTTGTTGGAGCAGAAAGCATGCAGTGTGTAAAGGTGTCATCTAATTGTTGGACGTAGAGCCTCCTCAAAAGATGTGGATGCTTCATACTTTGAGATTCTGTAAATCTTGGGGGTGAAAGATAATGTTGTTCCATGCTTTTTGTTTTTCCACATGTTTTATGGAATGGTGTGGGTGAAAGATTCCTCCACTAAGTCAAAAGTTGTTGCCCCAAAATCCCTTTTGATTTGAATAAGATTTGCCCTTGATGATGTCACAAAATCCCACCTCCTTATAGATCTAGAATGGCGCAACTAGGGTTTTTGTAACCTAGACATAAGGGTGTCGAATTCTTTGCTCTTGGAAATGCTTAAACTTTTGCTTGTCAGCCTTTTGGTGTCGCACTTTTCTTGTCCCGGGTGTCGCACCCTAGCATTCTGAAATTTGGTGTCACCCCTTGTAAGGCTTTCTAAGGTCAACCCTTGGTCATTTAAACACTTAAACATTGTATAATCAAATCGTGCTCGCACCCTTGTCAAGTTTCCTTCGTGTCGAATTCTTTCGACTTGTTTAAGCTCATTTTGGCCTCCAAAAGCATTGTTAATATAGAGAGAATGTAGATTATAAAGATTTAATCAAACAACAAGGTTTCTCAATTATAATCAATTCCTCAAAATAAACTCAAAACATAATCACAACAAAATCATCAAAATCTCTATATGTTATTCATTCTATGGACTGAACAATTCTCCATATTTTGATGAGATGGCACATCATGATGTTTTGATTTGTTTTAGAGATGATGAAATAAATTTCCCCTCAAGGCATGCCTTCCCCTGAATATTTGCTTCTTCTAGATACACAAACATGTTAGCACGTATAATATATATCAATAAGCATATAGCATGATGATTAAGATACCAAAAAATAGACTTAGGAGATTTTTTCTTTTAACACTTTTGCATGACATCATTTCTCTCCCAATCTATACTCATAATAAAGCAACATAATGTTCCCTTGTGAAATTATTCCATACTCGATCCAAAACATCACTATTTCTCTCCTTGTGACATTATCATCAAAATACATAAATGATGGATTTGGCACAATATAGTATGAGGTGCCGATAAATGCCATGGAAGTAAAAGCATAAAAAAGGATTGCAAAAGCATCACTCATCGACATGAGATTTCATAAAGGTGTGGTATTTGCTTTTGAAAAACTAAGGCAAATCAAGTCATAGAGAAATATGCAAGTTTAGCCAAAAGAGATATAGAAAGAATATAGAAGTAAGAGTTTTGAATAAGTCTCATCCATTATGAGAAATTTATGCTATCTCAAGTAAAACAATCTATGTTCAAGCAAGAGTTGTACCATAATGTTAGAAAAAAAATTGTGAAGCATTTGAGTACATAGTAGCCAACTCTGAATTTCTAGCAAGAACAAATAGATTTTATGTATGTTATGTTTGTATACCTCAAGAGACAATGTCATGAAATATATATATATATATATATATGAGGTACTTTGAAGCAATTGGACAATGAGAGTCCAAATTATAACACCAAATTCAAGACTTATAAGAGATAAAAAAATAATAATAAAATAAAATTAAAAGAAAAAAACAAAAACAAAGTGCTGTGAGTTACAAAAAGTTGTCAATTAAGGAGTAGAAAAAGATTTTGTAAGCTTAAACATGTAAGAATTAATATGACAATATATAAGCATCATTCAAGTAGCTAATAAGCTTTTGGAGATGAGGTTTGAAGATCCATGTGCAATATTAGAATAGTGAAACAATTAAGCATGATACCAAAAGCTAGAGATACCAAAACAATTAACTTTTTTTCTCCCTGGTGGCATTATCATCAACAAAGTCAAGAACAAGGAGGAGTTTGGCACAATAAGCAACAATATAGGATGACGTAAAAAATGGTAAGTCTCTATTATAGTTAAATCATCCACACAAATAGTAGCATACAATGATCATGCAATCTCAAGCTCATATACTATTTAATTCATAATGGGCAAAAAATTAACAAATATATGAAGTGTAGCAAGTCTATAAGTTTGATACCACAAACAGATGCAAACTAAGGGGGTTTTGAAAAATCACCAAGTTTAAATTCTTTCCCTAATTTCATTTGACAAAAAGCAATAGGAGATATGATATAAAAAGCTCAAAACCTAAATGTTTCTCCTTATGATGCCAACATACAATCTAGAAGATTTCTTAACAATCATAAGCACAAACATTATGTAGAAAACCAATTGTAGCTCATAACATCTAAACTCATTATGATCTCATGGAGCTAAGGTAATTCCACAAATTAAAGCATGTCCAAAGTATAACAATTCATATGCCAAGAAAATCATGAAAACAATATATAGCACACATTTTAAGCATAAGGCATGATTTTAGGCAAGAGCATCAACAAAGAATATTCATTACAAATCATATGATGCAAAAAACAAATTACGATACTAATCCTTTTCATATCAAAGTAATAATAGTGTTAGTTCAAAGGATATGAGAGAATATAGGAATTTACTTTCAAAAGCTTGAGAGAGTGTGTAGGAGGCATACCTTGGTTCAAGAGTTGGAAACTTTTCAATCTTCAATTGCCTCAAAAGGGGCTTAACAAGAAAGTTAGCAAAAGATTTCTCCTCCTAAGTTGGTGCTTTCCATTTCTATTGTGATCTTGTAGAGATATAACAATTATGACAACAATTACATTTATACAATTTTTTGAACCAAGAAGCAAAAAGTCTTTATTGAGGAAACATAATGAAGTATGACAAAATACATCATTGAAGAGAGCTTGAGCTAACACAGCCCAAGCTCCAAGCTAGTAGGTCAACAAGAACGAAAAAGCGAAAAGAAATAGAGCAAAGAAAGCAAGAAAACAAAAGAAACAAAGCATCTAGAAAATGCACCCAAGATGTAACATACAGGTTACGCCAAGAACACTAGCAATCTAAAACTCCTAGAAGAGTGTAGACCTTTCTCATTTCCAAAGCAGACAAAGCACTACCGACATGAACTGTGAAAGCACATGCAACAAGCAAAAACCATTAACCGCCATGAATCACTACTTATGAACATGAACAGCGAATCCAAAGGCCGAACCAAGGTTTTATTAATTCCTCATCAGATCGATTTCCATGCCATGAACATAATCAATCAAAGCATCCGATGCAAAACCTACACCGTAAACATATCAAGAGAAGGCTATTGATGGAGAACCGAAAATCTTTTAGTGAGGACTTTAACTGCATCATAAGCCCGATGATAATGAGCTCTTGCAACACTTGAGTGTTTAGTTGGAAGGCTTGGAGAGAGGAACTCATTTCTAATCTTCCGATAGACCGTAGAGAGTGACCAATGGTATGGCACGCTTAGATTCTCCTCTCATTTTTCTTGTAGATGTAATTCCCGCCCACCATTGCAAAGCAGATCCTCAACAGAGGCAAGGGCCACCCAAAGAATTCCCCACCATTGTAACAACCCAATCCAAGTCCTCCACACCATAGGGCAAATGAATTAGAACATGTTGGATTGTTTCGCTGTGTTTTACAAAAGAGACATGAGCAGAGAAGTCGACCTATCCAATACACCAATCCACAGAAGAAAATGATGTTTTAACCTTGTGTTTCCATGCGAGCCAACCAAAAATCAGCGCTTTTGAGTGGCGTAATCGAGCCAAACCAAACCACTTGAACTAATGTTGTTACCAAAGGCTAGGTTAGAATGTTTATAAAAGTGGAAACAAGGGACCCACTGTGTTTTAATGCCGTCTAAATCAAGACTGTTTTCTACACCCGTATTCAAAGAATGAGGTGCTACTAAGATGTCAAGAAGTCTGTGGAGCTCTTCCTTTCCCATTCAAAGAGGGATTCTAAAGGTAAACAACCGCTTGTAGCCGAAGTTTGACACAAAAATCCTCGAGTAGTCCCTTCAGGTTATTGGACAGCTTGAAACAATGGGAAACCATCTTTGAGGCAAAGAACCCTACACCAAAGGATCATACCAAAACTTGATTCTACAACCTGCTCCTAACTTTTAAATGAAGATTACTTACATAGAACATTATGAGGGGAGTACCCATTGATGTTGGAGCAAACATCTTTGTCTCTGTGGCATTAGAGTTCAATCCAATGTAGCCGATGCTAGCCTTTTATGTAATCACCTCAAAGACTCTAATTGATAGATTCTTCCTTTGCACCTAGATTTAGGCTTGTATTGATTCGATCCATTACATACGTGAACTATCTTGAACCGCCACAACGAAAGGATTTAGGGTACTAACATCGCTATTTAGAAGAACCACCTCTTTCCAAAGTCTCCTATCTTACTTTTAAAGTATTTGAGTTCCATAGGTTGAGGGGCACCCATAGCAGCTTGACCCAAACACACCTCTCCCGTGAAGATACATGCCCGATTCCATTCTGTGATGTATTCACACCACCATGGAACTAAGACTTAAACAGAGTCATTTTGCTTACTATATCTTCCTTGAGTCGAATGAGATGATTGCATCTCGCCTCCCTCCTCTTACCAAAAACATTCTTCACCCTTTTTTTATGAGTTCATTTCTCACCAACAACAGAGTAAGGTGGTTTGAGCCTCATAATCATGCTTTTGTAGAGCCACCCATTTTCGATTTCATCTACTTTAATAGTTATCAAGGTTGATATCCGGTTCGGCTCCCTTTGTGACCTCTCGCAAATGACCTACCATTAGTGCGTTGTTGCCGATTCGCTTTGGTGCTACAAAGATTGGCCTTCATGAATTCTAAATGTCTTGGTGGTAGTAGCTTTCACCGCTTATCCACTCTTTCTTACCATATTCTCGCAACTTTAACCGATAAAGACTTATCATTAACCCATAAGCCATTAGCCTTTTGTTCAGCACATCACCTACAATAGAACAATCATAACGCACTTAACCCAAATATGGTATGTGTTACTTTCCTCCTCTTTTGTGGAATGAAAACATCCTTCACCACACCAAACTTGTTGAATGATCATGAAGCTTTCAGGTAACAATGATTCAGCAAGTTATCCACAAATATTGTAAACAAAGATGCTCTTTGATTCTCAAACCGCAAGTTATTACGCTAATTGTCTACCTCTTTGTTTAACCACTAGTATCCAAATTTCTCCTTCCTCCATTTTTCATTGATCACACTTCACTTTTAATACTTTTAAACGTTGATCCAATCACATTTATACATACAACACAAATAATCTCTTATCACAAACTCAAAAGATGCCATGAACAATCAAGAGCTTAGGATGTATATTCAAAATTTTCAAAATGAAGCACGAGTATAAAAATGCATGAGAAATAGTTTTACGCTATTTGTTCTATCAAGAAATGATGCACCACATAAAATCATCAAGAGGCATTTCAATTCACATGTTCAAGCTTGATACAACAATTTACTCAATGTGGAACATAACATAAATGCTATAAACAAGTAAGTATGGAAGTGAGCGCTAACAAAGATTTCATGAGATATATGTCAAAATAGTCCATATTCAAATGATATTTAATAAACATAGATACTATGTCTCTACACCCAATTTCATTTAGATATTGTAGATGGATCATTAATCAAGAAATTTCATAACTCATTCAAATATTCCAATGTAAAGCATGTGAGCATGAAAACTTCATGTTTGAGCATACTTTTGTGATCACAAATGTATAACATAATTTTCACTATATAGATAGTATACAATCTCAACACATGCCATGTCATCAAAATTAATTCCTAAAGATATGACTCAACAAGGATTAACATATTAGTATGAAATAATATATATGATGTCAAAAATATAAGAGTATGCTTATAAGTGAAAACATTTTCCTTTCCATGGCAATGGATGACAAGATATAAGAGCATCAATAAATATATGAATCATCAGTAAATAAGCATACAACAAAATAATATAAAACTCAATTTTGAATTCGATGGTGGTTTGAAATGAAGCATGTTAACATGATATAACAAAACATGATTACGAGAGCTAAACACAATTAGGTTTCATGAATGTAATAATTAAGCTCAACCTATTAGGCCAAACATCACACCTTAAGATATATAGAAGTTGCTTAAAGGTGTGTTAGAGGTTTATATCTTTATTTACCTCTTCAATCTTTACCAATACATTACCTTTATGGTTCATCTTAGTGATTCTCATTTCATCATTCGCCTTCTTGTAGGGACTCCATTTTGTTCTCAAAGTTGAACATTTTCATCGCATATTCTCTCCAAGTCCTTGGAGTTCTTTGAGATTTCACCTACAAAATAACTTGATTTTTTTTTTTGGTACCCATTTTTCTTTGGTCCATGAGAGTTAGTTTAAAGTGTTTTTAGAACCTACTTTTTTAACAAAAGAACTTTTCTTAATAGGATATGAAGGAGAAATATGACCTTTTCTTTCACAAAAATTGCATGTAAGATGAGAATGACTAGATGATGTATGAACAAAAACATTTTTGGGATTCTTTACTTTTGAAAATAGTTTGTATCTAATCCTAGTTCTTCCATAAGTTTGAGTTTGGCTTTTAAGAATTTTGTGTAAGGTATTTCAACTCGAGAAAATGTTGAAAGGATGTTTTTCAAGTCTTCTATGTTTTTATTTAAAACAATTTTCTCCTTTTTTAAAATCTCATTTTCTTTTGCCAATCATGTAATTTCTTTTCAAAAATAGAAGACTCTTTAAAGATAAAACTTCTTTCTCCTTTTCCATTGTCAAGGCTTCATTTTCTAAAGCATTGATCTTAGAAGTCAATGCTTCATTTTCTTGTGATAAACTTGAAATTATCTTCTTTTGATAACTACTTTTCAAACTAAGTTTTTAAATTCAACATGAAGTTCATCAAAAGCAGCTTTGTAGTTCATCAAATGTAAAAGATTCATCGTTAGAACCACATATATCATCATCATCTCCAAATTCCATTAGGCATTGGTTAGCAACTTTATTGTTGTTATCTTCATTGTCGAGCCACTTTCATCGCTATCTCCCATGCAACTTTAATTTTCTTTTACTTCCATTTATCATTACAAGTTCATGAGCCATGAGTGAGCTTAGGAGTTCTTCAATGCTCAAATTTGTTAGGTCCTTAGCCTCTTGAATAGTCTGTAACCTTGGCTTCCCATTCCTTTTGCAAAGACTCCAAGGATTTTTCTTACGAGCTCACCATTAGTATAAGATGTACCAAGAGAATTTAGAGCATTGATAATATTAGTAAATCTAGAAAATATTTCAAAAATAGATTCATCGGATTCCATCTTGAAAAGCTCATAATCATGAACCAACATACTAATTTTAGATTCTTTAACATGGTTGGTTCCTTCATGTATGGTCTCTAATTTATCCCAAATTTCTTTGGCCGATTCACAAGTACAGATTTTTTAAAACTCATTTGAATCTAAAGCACGAAATAAAATATCCATGGCCTTGGCATTCATTTGAATGCTTCTCAAATCATTATTGTTCCATTCGTGTTTTTCCTTGGGTACAATTCGCCCTTGAATGGACTTTGAGGGTATCTTATGACCATTGACAATAATTCTCCATAGCTCATAGTTTAAAGATTGAATAAAACTTCTCAATCTAGCTTTCCAAGAAGTATAGTTTGAGCCATCAAATTAAGGCAATTGATAAACACCAAAATTGGTTGCCATGATCAACTCTAAGATAATTAAGGCAAAATACTAGAGATGAGGCTCTAATACTAATTATTACCTGTGATAGGCAACCCAAGAGGGGGGTGAATTGGGTAATTAAAAAATATGAATGTAAAATTGATTGCAATAAATTAAGTAAGTAAATACAAAGCAATCAATAGAATCAAAAAATAAAGAAGAAGGGAAGAAGAGCTCAAACACAAGGATTTATAGTGGTTCAGTCACCAAATTACGCCCACCTCAAGGTACCTCCTTGAGAATTCCTTTTCTATGAATTGAATTAATACACCACCAAGCTTCGCTTGTGGATTTTACAAAGACTTACTCTTATCTGTTGAGGACCTCTCAACTAAATGCCTCACTTTACAAGTGTTTCACCTAAAATAATCTAATAGGAACAAGAGGTACAACTGCCCTCTTTTTACAAGGTTTCTCTCTCAAACGATAGATATGAAAGTGTAACAGCAGAGAGGGTTTTGAGATACACTCAGATATGAAAGTGAAAGTACAATAGAATATCAGAGATTGAGAATGATACTTGAATGCTCGTATATTGCAAGTGGTGTTCTCTAATTCTTCATCTAGAGAATTTCTCCTTTATAGCCTTTAATGTTCTATCCGTGGAGAAGAAGCACAAGTGGGTCTTCTAGCTATTGAGCCGGACATAGAAGAAGACTTCTAGTGTTGGAGTAGAGCATGGATGTGTACAGTCAGAATCTAACTGTTGGAGGTGGAGCCTCCTCAAAAGATGTGATACCCATACTTGAGATTCAAATCTTAGGGGTGGAGATAATGTTGTCTCCATGCTTTTTTCTTTTTCCATGTTTTGGGAATGGTGTGGGTGGAAAATTCTTCCTCCACTAAGTCAAAAATTACCGCCCAAAATCCTTTTTGATTTGATTAAGATTTGTCTCTCGATGATGTCACAAAATCCCACTTATAGATCTAGAATGACTGCTAGGGTTTTTGTAACTCAGACATAAAGGTGTCGAATCTTGCAAATTAGGTGTCTACCCTTTGCTCTTGGAAGTGCTTAAACTTTGCTTACGCCTTTTAGTGTCAATTCTTTCTTGTCCCGGTGTTGACCCTTAGCATTCTAAAATTTGGTGTCGACTCCTTGTAAGGTTTGGCGCCAACCCTTGGTTGCTATAACACTTAAACATTGTATACTAAATTTGGTGTCGATTCTTTGTCTTTTCGTGTCAACCCTTTGACCTGTTAAGCTCATTTTGGCCTCCAAAAGCATTGTTAACATAGAGAGAATGTAGATTATAAAGATTTAATCAAACATCAAGGTTTTGAATTATAATCAATTTCTCAAAATAAATCAAAACATAATCACAACAAAATCATCAAAATCATGTTATTCATTCTATGACTAACACTTGTGTTACACATTATAACTTATTACATATATAATTTAAGGGTGAAATTTTTTTCATAATCACTTTTATTAAATATTTTTCATCACACCTAGTAACATCAAATAAATATATCATGTGACAACTTGATTGAATGTCGATCGTGATATGTGGCTCTACCACAATCAAAAGTTTAGGACTTTATTTGGCATACTCAAAAGTAGTACAAAAAGTAAAAAAGTTATTAAAAAGTAAAAAGTACATCATATTTTAGGTAGTGTACTAAAAAAGCCCTAGTTAGCAAAATTACTTAAATACCCTCTTTGGTCTCATAGGTCACAAGTCTCAATAAATGTATGTATACACTAAGATTCCAAACTTGCACAACACTTATTTGAGACACTTTCCTAATCTGTGAACTTTCACACCCAAGAAGAGGACGACAAAACTTTTACACCAAATGAGAGGACGATGGAAGTCAGCCTCGCACAATGCATGTCACCGCCAACCAATACTCCTCCAAACAGCAGATCGGCTCCCAGTAGTACTCTTCCCACTAGAACTTGCAGCAGAAGCTAAAGGATCATCCAGATCTTCATCTCTCTAACCCTTCTTCCCACTTTCGACAAAGGTAACAACTCTAACCCTTAATCCCATTTGCATTCTTTAAAAATGGGTGATTTGTAGCACACACAATTTTTTGGTTTTCAAAACACACTCCTTCACATTTTGGTTTTTAGATCAAAGCCCCTAAATTGGGGCTCTTTCTCTCAGTCATCCATAAACCTACAATCTCACTGTGCAGCGTAAAAAAACACAAAAAATGATTAAAAATGTTTTCATGATGAACTGATAAACCATATTTTTGGTTTTTTTTGTGTGTTGTCCTTCTTTGGTACTTTTAACCATGTTTTGGAAGGTGGATCTGGGGATTTGAGTGAAAAATTTAACATACTTGACATATTTTTTTAAAAATGCTTTTTGGTTGTGGAAAATGGTTGTTTTTAATGCAATATTTTGTTTTTGTTCCAACTGGAAAATGAATTTTGAGACTTTGGACGACCACTCCAAGTGTTTTTGTTGTTGAAGGATTTCAGAGAGGATTTTTGCAATCCATTTTCCTTTCCATTGTTTTGCATCCAAACATTTTCTGTTTTGACTATCCACCCTTAAGTTATATGAGGGTTTTCCTATTTTTTGAACAACATTGACACCACAAAGGGTTTTCCCATAGTTCTAAAAACCAATTGATACGCTACGATCGAAAAAATAGGGTACATGACGGATACAAACCTAAGATACCGCTAAGATTGAAAATTGCAAGAGAATCAACCGAGTCCCAAGATGTATCGGCCTATAACCATTACATAAGTCATGATGGGTCGACACTCAATTGCTCGATCGACACGGGAAAGAAAAGCTAAAAAACTCATAAATGATTTTTAAAATTTCACCGCCACGACACCCGATTCCCGATATGTACCGATCGATACTACCAATACCAATATTCATGATCGACATCAAGCATGCTACCCCAATACCGCTTATTTAGAACCATGGTTTTCCTTTTTTTTGGAACCATCTTCTTGGAAAAACGAAATTACCATTTGTGTTTGTTGAGAAACAAGGCAATATACACCGGTTTTTAAATCATGAATTTTAAGTATGATTAATAATCAATAAACTTGAGATTGAACTTAAATAATCCATAATTAATAATGGAATAAGATCACGCTTATATGTATTTCTTATCATGGTTAGTACATGTGAGTAAAAAAGTTTCAGACCAGAAAATGTGACTGTCAATCACTGCAAAATTAAAATATGAAAAGAATTAATATCTAAACTGTGAAGTATTGTGGTGGATGCTCTTGACGAGATTTGTAGATCAGTGTTGGCAGCTAATTTGCATAAAAAAAATAAAAAAAAAAGAATTTTGACCGTTGAAAAAAAAAAAAAAAGAACAGCATAGCCAATTAGAATTTTCACAAACCAAAAATAAGTTACATATTGATCTACATTCTGGGAAGATTATAGCACAAAATAATACTCAATACATGGAGAGTACTTATTCATTAATTATCCTTACATTTGTTGTAGGTTATCAAGGTTGAACACTTAATTTTTGTTTATTTATTTACTTTTAAGATAGGGATTCTGACATTTTTAGAGCATGCAAATGGGTTTGTGATTCGGTGGATGTTCCACAAGCTCCTGAATCATTTTCTTCAACTCTTGTTCAAACCTATCCATGATTGATTCTGGCAAGCATATCGGTACCACAATCACATCTTCTCCTCTAATGTCCCTAAACGTGCAAAAAGCTAATAAAAATATCGCCTTTGAAAACCGCCAAACACCGGCATTCCCCACCCGAAATCTACCTTATCCAACCCTGCCTGAGTCGTATTTGTTGGCTACATATTTTGTATAAGACAATTACAGTTCGACACGTGGCTAGACAAAGGCAATATGGGAAAACAATTCAAGTCCTCAATCATAAGCTCACACGTGGCAGTTAGTATTGGTTTTTTGTAGATCTGCATAGCACTGGATCAAGCAAAGAGATGCAAGATGACATGGCTTCAACGGTTACTCATATTTAAATTCAAAATCAGGAGGGAAACCTAAATGCAGATATGGCATAGTGGAGCTAACTATAAGGCAACTTGATTAGTGATCATGGAAGGGTGGTTCGATGGTTAGAAATGCAGTTTGACGGTTGTCATTGAGAAGTATAAATAGCAGAGAAGGCTCCAGAAAATACCCCCATACTCAGATAAAAAAAATCAGTTTTATCTACTTTATTTCCTTTCCAGTTTTTATATTTCTTGTTCTTTACATTTTTGTACTTCAAATTCCTGCACTGCACTTCGTTCATATGAGTAGTTTCAAGTAGTTTGTTGCTGTAAACCTCTACGAGGTTGATTTGGATCTTTGTAAGTCTTTCATTTTACTTAATGAAATATTATAATTGTTCTTCATTTAATCATTGTTTACTAAATTTTCCTAAACAAAGCCACCAGTAAAAGTCCTCTTCATTGAGGCTGAAAGAACTAAAATACAATCGTCTGATAATTGGTTGGCAAGTAATATTCTGTAAGGACTGATTGATCCTTGCCGGCACGCTCACAATTACAAAATTAACCTTCGAAAGCCAAAAAGCCAATATATATTTTTGGCACACCCAGTGAGACCGCCAAGTGAAAGAAATGACAAACGATTTGGATTTCGCCATTCGAACTTGTCAATATGAAATATATTGGTGTGAAAAGAAAAAATTTGAATCTTCAAGAAAAGATCCATTTTCTTGATGAAAAAAATTTCCAAGTTGTTTCTTCATTACCATATTATTTGGTAAATGAAAAAATACACCACTTAATTGGAGTAACTCATCAACTTGATGTAGAAATTTGCCAATGGAGACATGAGTTATTAACCACTTTTGTCAAGTCTTTAATGACTGAATTTTGTGGGGTTTTACAAAATGTTTTTAAGTTATTTGTGACTGAAATTAGTGAAAATATAATTTCATCAATGGCTCGGGGGGTCGAAAAACCCATTTTTAAAAAGCCAACTTATGAAAATAACTTTGACAAAAAGTATGTTGTTGAGCCAAGCATGGTTGAAAATGATGTTCCATATAGAGCTCGGGGGGTTGAAAAAATCATTCTTAGAGAGTCAAACCATGGAAACAACATGTTTATGAAGGATTTTCATAAACCATTAATGGCTAAAATGGAACAACCCATTAGGCCAAAAAATGATGAAACTCACATTGAGGGTTTTCATAAGCCTTTAGTGGCTAAAATAGAAAAATGTTTCCATTTGTCAATAAATGATGGAAATTATTTGGCTAAAGAACATGTTCTCAACCCAAACATGGCTAAGAATGATGAACAATTTAATATTCAGAATTTGAATTTTTGAAATTGTTCAAAATGTCAAGTTGTTTGAATTTTTAAGGCCATCTTGTACTATGGTTCTTGGTGTTCAAAACCGCTGGATTTGTGGATCACACCAAAATATAATTGATGATGTGGCTAATAAAATTAACAAATTGTTCTTATGAGTTCAAGCACTAAGAACAGGATAACCATTTCAAATGCATGAACTTGGCTAGGAAAAGCCTATGCATTTAAATAAGTGGTTGAAAATGGCTTATCTTTTTCAAATTGATGGCTTGTTTGTATGTACACAATCAAAGCATCAAAGATACATTCGAAGCATCAAGAGTTGTTTCGAAGGTTGATTACTTCACGTTCGAAACTGTATAAAACTTTGAAGATACATTTGAAGCATCAAGAGTTGTTTCGAAGGTTGATTACTTCACTTTCGAAACCGTATAAAGCTTCGAAGATACATTCGAAGCATCAAGCCTAACCTTGAAACTTCATTGTAAGTATCATCATCCTATATCAATGCTTCCAACCTTCGAGGGGTGATGTTGTTCCTTCAAAATTGTGCCGCAAGACCTTCGAACGATGAATTTAGTTTTTTATACCACTTTCGAAGCTTGTTATTGGTCATCTAGTCATAATTTCATGCTCATTCGAAGAACTTTATTGGTGTTGTTATATCATTCGAAGAACTTTGTTACTTAGATTAGTCATGTGCTTAGTTTGGCTCATCAAAAATTCAAGTAAACATCATTTTTAAGGGCCGTGGGGAGTAATGTTAGCACCATAAATTTACAATTTTATTATTATTTATTTTTTTATATAATTACAGGACATGTGGCATCCTCCTACTCATTTGGAGGTTATGAGAAGTTATGAAATGTGGAAAAATGATGGAGAACAAAGTGGTGACCATGGAGCATAAAGTGGAGGTTGAAGAAAGTTATGGAAGATCATGGAGTACGAAATAGAGGAGGTAGAAGAGTAGGTAGTTTTAGGTAGTGTTTTCCTACTAGTGTTAGTTTTATAAATAGCCATTCATGGCTACATTGTAAAGGATCCAGAACCCAAATCAAAGACAATTGATTTCTATTTTTCTTGTCATTTTCCTTATCTTAGGAGTAGTTTAATATAGATTTCTTTTCAAAGCATTTATTTTCAGCATTTTATTTTTAAAGCATTTTATGCACTTCCTTTTCAAAGCATAGGAGCAGAGGTAAGTAATTATTACTTTGATTGTTCACTCAATCATCTTTCTCCGCCTCCTTATTCTTCTTTTAAATTTTTCTTTTCTACACTTGGCAATTTTGAAGTCCTCTTTGTTGAACTAAAAGAACCGGCCAACACAATCGCTGATAATTGGCTTGAATTTATTCAGAAGAGTTTTTCAATCCTTGCTAGCACGCCAGATTTATGATATTTTCCTTCAGAAGAAAAATAAGCCAACAATTTTTGGCATGCCCAAGGATTAATTGAAATGGCTAGACGAGGCAAGGAGAAAATAAACGCTGAAGAAGGCGTGAAGGAAAGATAGAAATACCTAATCCAGAGGATAATGTGATAACACATCCTTTGGAAATACCGTTTCTATCGTAACCTATGGTCGAATGCATCAAAGACTTCGTAACAAGTACCACATATTCAAAGTATTGACGAGGCCAAGGAATTGACCATTCATCGCTCCATCTACTCACCAATGAATCCATGGGGAGGCCTAGTAGATGCCATGGGACAAAGAAGCACGAACACAATGGAAAGATGGGCAACATCCTTTTGGATCGAATGAGTACTCATCAACCAACTAATGCAAGGCATATAGAGGAAAATTCAAATGTCCTCAAAGAAAGATTGACTAGAGATAAATGTTTCTACGCAGAGTAATGGACATACTAATGGTCAAACTAGTAACCAAAACCATGAAAGACCACCACCTCAATCTTGGTATGAGCCTCTTTTAAGGCCTATGGAAAATCAAAATGCCTCATTACTTAACAGTGAAGCCATGCAAATTGGTGGATCTGGCCCAACACAAGATAATGGCATAAGGATGTTTCCAAATCCCTTGTTCGAAGCCATACCTGGCACGAGGGGCTTCATTAATCCTTTGTTCGAATTTATACCTGGGGGGTTGAAAGGTTTTCCTACGACTGGAAGAGACACGACACTTGTTCCAGCACCCTTCGCAGGTCCTTTCGCAGGACATGCTCAAAGGGGTCACCCATACCCTCAACAGCAGGCAGCACCACAGGGACAACTAGCCCCAAACATACCACCTTATAGACCAAGAGGACCACAGGCACAAGGTTGTCCACCAAATCTTGTGTTTATTTCTCTAGTAGTGGTTCAACAAGCACAAAATATGGTCCCTAGGGACCAAATTGCTGATATTGTTAGAGAGATGTGTGGACCAATGGCTCGGGGGGTTCAAACTCCTATGTACAGGAAACCATATCCAAAATGAGTATATAGGGTACATGAATACCCAAGAAGCCGCAGGATACCAGACTTTGCCCTTTTTTATGGGAATGGAAACCAGTTAACGGTTGAGCATATTGCTAGGTTCATTGCTCAGTGTGGTGAATTTACCAATAATGACTACATGAAGTTAAGATTGTTCCCAAATTCTCTAACTGGGGCAGCCTTTGTGTGGTATATTAACCTTATACCTGACTTTATCCAAACTTGGCAACAAATGGAGGAGGAATTTTATGCTCAATTCTTCCAAACAGAGCCAGAGGTTTCCATAACAGATTTGGCAAGATTGAGTCAAAGGCCTGATGAAAAGACTACTCAGTTTATTGCCAGATTTAAAAGAGCACGAAATAAATGTAAGATCATCTTACCAGAGCCTGAATTTGTGAGATTGGCTCAAAATGGTCTAGAGTTTAGGCTTCGAAAGAAGTTTGACTCAATTGAGTTTAGAGACTTAGTGGAACTAACCTATAAGGTGTCTAGGTATGAAGCATTACTAGAAGAAGAACAAGATTGAAGTAATGCATCGTACAAGACGTATTATAAGGATCTTAACTATGAGATTGATGCAATGTAAATTGTAGGGAAAGAACTTGTGATCCGTGGAAGCATTAATCCACAAAGACACAATAATAGACCAAGAGTTTAAAAAGAAAGACCTTCATAGGAAATATTCTTTTCGCTTTGACAAAGGCAGATGACATTTTGATCATTTGCTTTGCGCAAACTTCCGGGTTACTAAAAGGAGTCAAAATTTCGTTGCCAGAGGAACTTAAAGGAAAAGTGTATTATAAATGGCATAATTCTTGGTCTCACTCAACTAAAAACTGCATTGTTTTTTGAGACAGGATCCAGGAGTAGATTCAAAAAGGGAGTCTAAAATTCCCAGCTAAATCAGAAAAGGCCATGGGGATTGATACCAATCCATTCCCAGAAATTAGAGAAGTGGTAACCAATGTTATTGTGCCAAATTTCCAGAACTTATCCTTGAAGGAGTTAGGAGAAGTCAATGTGCAAATGCATGTTGCTAGCCAGACTACTGTCAAGAAAGACACCAGAAGTTTACCAGCTATTGGACATGGTTTCTGAGACTAGAAGAAAGACTCTGATGAAGAAGCACTGGATGATGATTCTTTAGAGGTAACAGTCATGCAAAGAATTTGTTTCAGATGCAGGCTGAGCTACAAGTGGTTGAAAGGGCTTCCAATTGATGGGAAGCAATATTACAAGGATGTGCAGAGGTGTCTAAACCAACCAATGCTTATAACAAAAGGCCATATCCAACTAGTATTAGGCAGCAGCCATTAATGGCTGAGCCAACAGCCGCTAGAGTGCACTCCAAAGGCAAGAGACCTCCACATGAATCCAGACCACCTAGTTATTACAAGATGGAGGGAAATCATCCTGAAAGTAGATCTGAAAGGAGTTCAAGTCATGGGATCAAAGCCAAGGATTGGCCCCCTAGACCAGCCTTACACAAGATGGAAAGTGGTCACCCTCATGGAAGGCCTAGATTGGGCCCAAAACAGGGAGTCAGGGCCAAGCTAAGGGCCTTCACCAAATTTCAAAATGGACTCGAAGAGAGAAAGAGACAGTTCAACAACTGGGCTAGTAGGTTCGTGGGTGCCTGGAGTTCCAGATTGGTTTGTCATGCAAAACAAACCTAGGGAAATGTCCACCCAAAGAAATGTGGTTGGAGACCAAGGTAGGATGGTTAAACCTCCTTTGGTGGCTCCCAATAATTGGGTGTTACTTACATCCAAAAACAAAGGAACCAAATATGGTCTCAAGATTTCTAGGTCCAAAAGAAGGAAGATCTAATGAAGGTACACTTAGTAATGATTTGAAAGAAAGTGGAGAAAGTTTCGGTCCAGCAAAGAGCCAAAGTAAAGAGAAGAAAATTCAAAGTTGGATCATGATCCAAAGTCGACTCTTCAAGACAAAAGGAGTTGCAGCAGAGAATAATTGGCCAAAGTTCATTCCGAACTAAAAGCCAAAGAAAGATCCAATTTGACAAGATTGGAAAAGGCTTTGATGGAAAGTGATAGTGAGATAGAGGAAGAAGTTGGTCTAGGCCAAAGGATGGAGATGGCTGAGGAAGAGATATTTGAAGCCTTCATGGCTGAATAGACATATTTGGTTGAAAAACCAGCAGAAATGCACTATTCAAGAATGTTACTATCAAGCGCCGTAATGTAGCATAGAAGATGCTTGGAAGTAGTTGAACAAGTTGGCCAAGAAGAAAATAGGTACAAATGTCCAATTTGGCTCATTTCTTCCAAAGGTCGTGAATTTGGTGCTTATTACCATGTGAGTTTCAAGTCAAGATGACAACCAAGGTCGAGATTGACCCAATTCCGCTTCAATAAAGACTCACAAGTGAGTATGGTGCAAGATGAATCAAGTGGCCACACCAATGGAAATCAAGATGAGAGGAGAAAGAGATGAGTATAAACTTATACCCTTTTGAGTATCCCACAACATCCATGACACAAAGATGTCAAACCTTTGTATATCAAGGCCTTCTTCGATGGGATACAGATGAACCGGTATTAGTGGATAATGGGAAGAAGAAACCTCGCTTCCAAATCTTCTTTGAAGAAACTAGGAAAGAGGAACCCTAGGTTAATCCCAACCAAGACAACCATTGTCGGTTTTTCCCGAGACAAACAGATGGCTCAAGGCATTTTGCCCATCAACCCGAGTATGGGAACCAGTGGACCCAGAGGATCAAGATTTTTCGTTATCGACAAGAATGCTAAGTAGAATGTTCTACTTGGTAGGGATTGATTCACACCAACAAGTGTGTGCCTTCATCTCTACATTAAAAATAATGATGGCCTTAGGCAAAGGAGAGACAGAGGAGATCAATGTAGATCCTCATCCCTTCATAGCCAGTGTAGATTTTAGAGGCCAAATTGTATACTGAAGGAGTAGCACCACTCAGTATACTAAGAAAACCTGATGGTTCAACCGAAGTGACAGCTGATGAGGAGTTAGCATACCTGAAGCACTTAGTCCAGGAAAGTGCTGATGAAGAGTTTGTTGTTAAGAATGACAATGATCCTGGTTGTAGGCAAAGAGATGGAACCTGTGAGGCCAAATCTTGGCTTTAATTAAGTTCTCAACATTGGACATAAAATCAATAGTCCGAAGCGCAAGAGCAAGAGAAAGAAACCATGATAATTGCCTATAAAGGAAACAAAGAATAGGTCGATGTTTGGCCTTGATAAATATTGTGCTTTCGACATTGAAACAAAAGTCCAGGAGATACAGGAGGAAGAAGCCTTGTGGACAGATTTTGTCTATGAGGAGGAGGGTAAGGATGTTGAATCAAAGAAACTGAGAGCAGAACAAAGCAAGGAGATTGCTTCAAGAAGGAATCAAAGAAGGAGCATTAGCAAGTTCTCAGATACAAGACCCCTTGGAAGAAGTAAATTTAGGGGAAGGTTCTATACAACAACCCATCTATATCAGCGCTTGGTTGAATGCTCTTGAAAGGAACCAGTTGGTAGTCTTGAAGAGATAGAAAGATTGTTTTGTATGGTCTTATAATGAACTACCATGATTGGATAGGTCATTAGTAGAGCATAGGCACCCTATGAGGCCTAATTTCAAGCCATACAAGCAAAAACCAAGAAGAATGAGTCCCGGCGATTCAAGGTCAAGAAGGAAATTTAGACTCTCAAGGCAAAGCTTTATTAGGACAACCGTGTATGTTGAATGGCTATCCAATATTGTGCCTCAGAGTTAAGAAAATGGTAAAATGAGGGTATGCATCGATTTTAGAAACTTGAATTTAGCAACCCAAAAGATGAGTATCCTATGCCTATAGTAGATTTATTGGTAGACAGCTCACAGTAAGCACAAAGTTTTATCAATGATGGATAGGCACTGGTTATAAGCAAATCAAGATTGCGTAAGAAGATATCCACAAGACAAAGATTCAAATGTCCCGGGAATATTGGCACATTCAACAGGTTAAAATGCCATTTGGTTTGAAGAATGTCGCTACATATCAAAGGGCTATGAATACTATTTTTCATGACCTCATTGGAGGATATTTAGAGTGTTACATTGATGATATTGTAGTAAAGTCCCAATCCATAGAGGAACATTTGGTTCACTTGTGGCTCTTCAAAAGAATGAGAAGGTTCAAGTTGAAACTTAATTCTCACAAATGTGCTTTTGGCGATTAACCGAAACTTCTTGGGCTATGTAGTACAAGAAGGAATACGATTGATCGATAAAAGCCAAAGCTATCATTGAAACCGCAACCTCCTTGATAGGTTAATTTTCTTCAAGATTCATTTCTAATATTGCAGAAAAAACTAAAGTATTTTTCTTCCTTATTAAGGCTAAAAGAAGAAGATGATTTTGTGTGAACAACAGAGCATCAAACCGCTGAAGGAATCAAAGCTTCACGGCTAACCCTCCAAAGGTCATGCCACCAAAAGGAGATAAGCCTTTGAAGTTGTACATACCGCAATGTAAGATTCATTGGGAGATTTCTTAACCCAACACAATGAAGAAGGCAAGGAGCAAATCTGTATTACCTTAGTAGGTTTCAAATTCTTGTGAATGTAAATATTCGTGTGTAGAAAAGTTGTGCCTTGCATTGTATTTTGTCGCAATGAAATTAAGATACTATCTTCGCCCACAACCTGCCTTGGTAATTGCAACCACCGATTTGGTTAAATATATGTTATCTAGACCTATGTTGAGGGAAGAATTGGCCAATAGATACTAACCTTATCAATTTCATCTAGAGTATGTCTCACAAAAGGCAAGAAAAGGACAAATTTTAGCTACCTTCTTGTGTGATCATCCATGTCAAAATGTAAAGCCAAGAGATAATGGAACTTGGTGGGGGAAGTTAGTGTTAAACCATGGCAAATGTGGTTCGATGGGTCAAAGGCCAATGGTTTAATCGAATTGGTGTGGTGATTAAATCACTATTAGGGTGGAAACCACACATGGTTTCAGAGGATGAAATTGCTTGTTCCAATAATCGTCAATATGAAGCCTTAATTTTGGGACCGGAAATACTTATTGGATTACAAGCTCAATGAAGTTGATATATTTGAAGATTCTCAATTGATAGTTAACCAGTGAAAGGGATTTTCAAATGTCAAAGTGTAAGCATGTTACCATACTATGTGATTGTAGTACATTTGCTTTCAATTTCAAATAGCAATGTAACTTATATCCCAAGATTCTTGAATAATAAAGCTAATGATGTGGTTCAAGAAGCTTCAATTTCAAGAGAAGGATAATACTCAAAGGACATAAGCCAAACAACATATCAAAAGTAATACCACCCTTAAATAAAAGGATATGGTCCCGAAGTTAATCACAATGACTTACAATAACAAGATTGGAGGCATCCAATAATGCAAAGATCTAGTCGCCTATCTTCAAAAGCCATTAGAAAAATCAAATTGCAATCTATGTAGTACATAATATATGGTAATGCTCTCTACAAAATGGGGGCGATGGTTTATTATTGGAATGTTTAGGTCCAAGGAAGCGCTGATGTACCATGGTCAAGTTCATGAAGGCATCTGGGTGCTCATTAGCCCGGTGTGAAGATGAGATGGCTATCAAGACATTCTATTATTGGCCAACCATCCTTAAGGACCCATAGAATATGCTAGAGGTTGCCAGCATGCCAAAGGCATGGCACAATAAGGCATGTGCCCATAATCGACGTATGTGGTTGTAGCCTCGCCATTTAGAGGATGGGCATGGATATGATAGGAAAAATACACCCACCTTCTTCAAGCATCATTGTTTCATCTTAGTGGCCACAGATTACTTCACTAAGTGGGTCGAGGCTGCCATATAAAGTCAGAGACTGACCAAGTCATTGGATTCATTAAAATTTGATCCACAGATTTGGTGTCCCATGCATTATAAATCTGATAATGGGACTATATTTGATGGGAAAATGGTAAAGTCTTTTTGGCGTAGTTTGGAATTAGCCTTGTTAATTCTACCCCTATTATGCACAAGCCAATGGTCAAGTCAATCATCCAATAAGTCTTTGAAAAGGAATTCGTAAAGTTATGGAAGATAATCCCAAGGATTGGCATAACTTGTTGGATGTATTGGGCTTATAGGACTTCACCAAGATCAAGCACAGAATCGCCTCCCTATGCCTTAGTATATGGGCATGACATGTTGTTACTCGTGGAAATTAATGTTAAGTCCTTGAGGGTGAGATGCCAGATTAGTTAGATCTTGAGCAATACCATCAAAGTATGTGCTTGGAATTAGGTATAGATGAAGCTGCACTGCATTAAATAGCATTCTTTCCAAAAAGAAGAAAGCATCCAAAACTATAATAATAAAGTCAAGCACATTAGCTTTGATGAAGGTAATTTGGTATGGAAGACAATACTCCCAATAGGGATTAAAAGCCACAAGTTTGGTAAGTGGTCACTTAATCGGAAGGACCATATCAAGTTCATAGAGTCTCGCTTTTGGAGCATACAATTTGAAAATTTTGAATGGATACGTGACATCCCAAGAAGATTAATGGCGATATTTGAAGCATTATTATCCAACCGTATGGGAAACACAAGGAATAAAATAAGTGCTAAATGAAAAGAACATGAGAACACTCAAATGATAAATAAGAACTTTATTTCATAACCAGTTAAGTATATGTAGCCATAGATTGACCCAAAAGTCAATACATGTTGTTTCAATTGTTCTTTTACAACAGATGCTTTATTCTTGAGGATGGAAACAATTGAATGGTCTGTGGTCATCTCTTACTTTTGATCACCAAATTTTGATTAGTAATTTGCGTTGGTAGTAGTTCGATCTAAAGCTTGGTTGATTGTCGATAACTCTTCCTCAAGTCAGCCTTCTTTCCAACAGCTTGAGCTTTGAAATTGGGAGACAAAAGAATGTTGTTCTTTTCCCCGACACTTTAGCATGAACCTTGGAAATAAAACCCGATCTCTCGAAGATTTCTCCTCTCGCAAATTTTAGCAAAGCAGATGTATGTTGATGTAAAATCTATGGTGGTCGCTAAGATAAATGACTTGAAATACCATGCCGGATTGCTTAACAATCTTACAAAGACCGCAGAAGCCATTTTTTATTATAGATCTTGTTCGCTTCAAAAGCGAATCTCGAAGATTGTCATTCTAGGTAGTGCCTAAATCTATTGAAGGCAAGGGAGCCTTTATCACCGGAGGAAGAGGGTCTAAAAAATTTCTAGTAAGGAATCGACTAGAATTAATGGCTCACCTCATTGCTAGCCGCTGAGAGGTGGAAGGTATGTCAAAGAGACTAGCTAGCCTAGTTTTCAAGATATCCACCTCACCCATTGACATGGAAGGTGTAGAAAGAGCTCGTAGAAGGAAGAAATGACCGTGATAGGGACTAGGAGAGGGAGGTGGAGTATCCTTAGCGCCTCTATAGTTTTGGCTACCGCTTGGTCAAGAGAAGAGGGTCAATAGGCAAGGATAATGGATTTATGAATCGAGAGCTACCAAAGACTTCTTTATAGGAATTAGCTATCATCAAAGATGAAGTAACAAATAGAATTTTCTTAGAGGAAGAGGAAAAGCAAGGCTCAAAAAGAATCAAATTGAAGAGAATCAAAAGATAAATGAGGGAAGTATGGAGTTAAGCCAAAAGAAAGAGACGCAGTAAATACTTGGCTTCAAGAAGGGTATGGAAAATATAGGGCTAGAAAGTGGAGTATTATCCTAATGGGTTCCACGCTTTTGAGGTTGTTTAACTTCAATTGAAACCGAAAGAATCCTTATTAGAAGAGTAGGAAAAGTAGTTGTTGTCAAAAGAAGAAATACAAAATGTCAAGCCTCAAGATTGAGAATTTGAGAAAGATGAATAGAAGTAATGTAAGAAACTTATCGGGTTTCAAAAAGTAGTGGCTACGATTGAGAGTCATGTAACAAGCAGTAGTGTCCAACAACTTATTGTCTTCTTGCAACTTTTTTGAGTGCATCACGGCAAAGAATTTCATCCCCGAGCATTTGTCAAGGCTCTCCTCTTTCTCACCATTTGAAACACAATAAGTTCTTGAATGCTCTGCTTAATCGCTTTAGCAGATGCCTCGTGGATGGGATCTCCAAGAAATTAGCAAGAAAGAGGGTCATTTTCTTCCTTCTTTTTAAAGGTGTCTCTTGTTCTTGTTCTCGCTTCTTCTTTTTCTATTTCTTCTTCTTCACCGCATGAACCACTGTGCCTCCTCTTCAAGATCAAGTAAAAGCTTTTCTTTTGTTGTTGTTGTTTGCTCCTAAGAAGGTTTTAAGGTTGAACGTTTTGAGGAGAATCTCCCCGTGATACACCTGCACCACCTACAACAAAGAAAAAAATAATAATTAAGGGTAAGAGCATTATAAAGGAGAAGAAAAGAAAAGAAACAAGGGTACATACCTTTTCTTCGAGGCGTACTCGAGTAACTCTAGGAGGAGTTGAGGCAAAGAGAATAGACTTTGTGGTGGCGTATACAAGAACTCAAGTAGTAGGAGCAAAGTGGAAGAGGTGACAACTCTAGCCCCTTTGGGCTTGGCTTAGGGGCACATCTAGTACCATTAGTAGGTCTTGAGGAGGAATGGCTAAACGATTTCCATTTTGGCCATCCACCGCCTCGACATCTTTTCAATATGTTACTTTGAAGAATGAAAGTAAGAACTCAAAGTCAATAAAGTCCCGGATAAATTTAGAAGTTGTTTTTCTAATCGAGATCTTGAACCTTCAAGTCCTCACTGTAAGACTCTAAATTGGTCCTGGCAACAGAGAAGTATTGGGACCTTTTAGAGAAACCAAATTGTTTAGCAAATTGGGCAGACAATAGGCTCAAGAATGCATTTGTAAGCCTCGTCTATAGTCCCAATAAACAACTCTCTAGGAATCATAATAGAGGCCCATATGTTCTTATGTCAAGAAGAGCGCATCTATCACTCGTAAAGGTTGTCAACCAGATGGGCCAATGTTGGTGGGGTTCAAGGGATGGAAACTGGGAAGAAAGGCAAGCCGAGTTGGTGGAAGAAAGAGAAATAAAAAAGTAAAGGTAGAAGGATAAAGTGAACATTGGCTAGCCTCATGCCATGAGTAGTAGGGTTTGGCCCAAAAACTTAAGGCACTTAGATTGTAGCTCAAGAAATATGCAAAAGCCAAAGTCAAGTATCCAAAATAGACCTTCTGTTGGCATCCAAGGGTTTCTCACAAAAAGGAACAAACTCTATATACATGACCTAGAACATATGGAGCTAAGGCCACATTTTTTGTGAGACAAAGGCTGGGCAATGTAATTCTGTGCATGATCCTCCTCGAGAAGAGGTGCGTAAAAGGAATTTGCAAAGCCAATAAAATATGAAATAAGAGAACTCCCTATCATCGTGACCTCTTTATTCTCACTTTATAAAGTCACTATAGGATGAGTGAAGAGAGGGGGAAAAGGGTTTTAGGTCGATAACTGGACCAATGGGGGTTCGAGAGGGATAATCCTAGTAAATGGAAAATATCAAGAATAGAGGGCCATCATCCCACATCCAATTGAAAGAAATTAAAAGTAAAATTCCAAAAAGCAAAGGGCAACAGTATTAAGAAAGGGTCCTCTCAAATAACCGGATAATCGGAGGGTGTCGAAAAAGACAGTCTTGAAGGTCCGTAGTCCCGCTGTGAAAACCCGATCATACCATTCTTGCCACTGCGGGCGTAACACTATATGGAGGCGGTTCATCCTTCTAGTTTCTGGCCAAGACCACCTTCGTAAAGGAGACAATGGTCTTCTAAACGTGATATATATCTCGAAGCTCGAGAAATCTCCTAAATATGGGCCCAAGCACATACTCTTGCGCTCATGATGATGAGGAATGAAGATGCTCCATCAATGGCGCTTTTTTCACCAAATTTTATACTTCTCACACTCGCTAATAATCCTTTTTCAAGGTTACAGATACTAGATGCTCTACGATCGTATTTTCAAAGAAGAAGAAGCCATTGATGGAGAGTTTTCTGATGACGAAGTTTTAAAGAGAGTAGAGAGAAAAGGAAGGTCAGAGAGATGAAGAGTTTGTGTGCTAAGCAAACGAAAGTGAATTCAAAGCACCTAAATAAAAGGGTTTTAAAACTTTTATGTCTCAAAAATATACCCAATCATGAAATTCATAAAGAAGTACCGAAGTACAAATGCGAAGAGTTTCAATATTGATAGTTTTGGAGGAAACACATCCCAAATCGTGTCGGGCTTAAATAAAATATTTGGCTTTGAAGCCAAATTTTGGCGCCTAAAATCTGATCAAACGGCCAAGGCAAGAAGTTGACTTCAAGCACATTCCATTCCTAAGGATGCAGGTATTCAAGCATGTATTTACTTCAAAAGGATTAAGGGCCCGCTAGGGTTTGTCAAGGATGAAGCGTCTCTTCTGAGCAAAAACTTGAAATACCTTAAGGTTAGAAATTGTTGTTCTAAGTGTCAAAACCAAGAGTTGGTTTGATGATACACGTAAGAAATCACTTTTAGAGTAAAACAATGCAATTCTTAAAAGAGGTTTCCATATTTTGGAAGATGTAGACCGCTTGTTTGAAACAAAATTAGTTGATTTGAAATCACTTGATTGTATTAACTTATATGTCGGGGAACCGATATGATCAAATCGAAGTTTCAAGGAAAATTTGATAAATTCAAGCTTTGTTTCTAAAAGGAAACCAAAGAATAGTTATTAATTACACTTCATAAGTTGGAAAAATTCACATCGGTTTTCGGATTTATCATTGTATGATTAAAGCGAGATTCAAGGATTAAATTGTCGATTTCAAGCCCCTAAGTCCTGCTTGACTTTGACAAATGGGGTAAAACGCATCATGCCAAATAAGAGAAAATATCTTAGCTTTATTAGAACAAAAGCAAATTACATCGTGAGGCTTTCTTTGGCTACATATCTTCGAAAGCTCTCGTTATAAAAATAAGGAATGTAATAAATAACAAGGTCATGAAATTTGCTCCAACTATGGTCAATGAACTTCGTTTTCTTTATTCTAGACATTCTTCTATCTTCCGTGTTAGGTCAAATAAGTTGATATGCTCTAACTTGATAAAAAGAGTTTTTCAACCTTTATTTCTCAATTCCATTTCTTTTCAACCCTTGTTCTATCTTTTATCCACGCCTTCCAAGTCATCCCAATATGCAAAAATCCTTATATTTTGAAATCATTATATTCATCGACGAGGTTCTCTACTTCATCATCGGGTATGAACTCAACGGGCTGCTGAGATTTGATCCAAAGATTTGAGTGGTAGTCATTGTAGAAATGTGGGAAGCCAATGGAGAAGAATAGGAGTTGGTCCAAAACATTTGGAGCCCGGTCAGCAAGGGCTAGGGTTGAGGACATGCAGACCCCGTGTCATAATATCACAAGCCCATCAAAGTTCTTGAGAGGAACATCGCTCCTCTCGAGAACATTGAAGGCCAAGTAAGAAGAAAAGCTGGGTTGCATAAGCGTGGTTGGGTCATGCTGCTATAATTTTTAGAAGGAGGAGATGACGAGGTGATAGGAGGGGTGAAACTGGCTCCTCAAAGAGAGTAAAGGGCCCTGGCTTCCTCCATCTAGTGAGGAGGGTTTTATGAAAAGGAGGCATTGTGAGCTTCCATCTCGAAAAAGAAAGAGGAAATTGGGGTTGTTGATAATATCAAACTAGGTCGAGGAGCAAAGTTTTGCCCTTTCGAGCTAAAAAACAGGTTATATCCTTGGGCCTTTCTGGTAGACATTTAATGAGCGCTTATACTATCTTTGTAGGAATGGAAGACGTGTACCATGCTAAGCAAGTAAGTTGTTTTCTAAACGTGTGCTCGCAATGATGGGTACATAGAAGCGGTAAACCACCCAGCTCCTGAAAGTAAAGTGGAGTGGAAAGTTAGAGGATCAACAAATTCCATTGACAAAATGGTGATTGATCTATTCTTTAACTTAGACTCCTCAGTGGTTCGTTGGGCTGGCTCCAATCCTGTGAAGCTCTGTGAGAAGAAGAAGTCATAAATTTCATCCTATGCGTAAGGTTTTGGTTAGAAGAAGAGCTTCCAATATCCATGTTTGCAAAATTTTGGGGTTAAAGAATCGATGGGATACCGTGTTCAGAGTCCAAAGGTTGATAATTTGCAAAAGCTTCCATGACTTGAATATATAAGTCATGGGTAAAGGTAGCCTAATAAATGCATGAAGGTTCTTTTCGAGAATGAACAACATCATCGAATAACTCTTCAGATGCTTGATCAATGTAAGAGAAGATTGGCTTAGCTGATTAAAAGATGTATCATTTTTCGAACATCGAATAAGTGATGTTCAAAATAGATTAGAGGAGAATTTAATGCAATGATGATGGTGACGTTGCATTTCTAGAAAAATGCAAAGCCTATGCACATTCTAAGACGCGATAAATACCTTTTAATCCACTCAATAATATCACCAAGTATTGGGTATATTAATGCGAGGTGGGTAATGTTGGCTAAGTATATTTTGTATAAGCCAATTACAGCTCAACATGTGGCCGGACAAAGGCAGCTACGAGAAAACAATTCAAGTCCTCAATCATTAGCTCACACGCGGCAAAGCTTAGTATTGGTTTTTGTAGATCTGCAAGATAGCAAGACTGGATCACAAAGAGATGCAAGATGACGCTAAGCTTCAAATCTAAGTCTACATCATATTTAAATTCAAAATCGTGAGGGAAACCTCTAATTGCAGACATATGGCATAGTGGAGCTAATCTGATAAGGCAACATGATCGGTGATCGCGGAAGGGGTGGTTCGACGTTCAAGAAATGCAAATCGACGCTTGTCATTAAGAAGTATAAATAGCAAGAGAAGGCTCGTAAAATCCCCCTGCACTCGCATCCAAAAATCGCTTTTATCTACTTTATTTCCTTTCCAGCTTTTTATTGTTCTTTACATTTCAGACTTCAAATTCGCAGATCAGATTATAAGACAGAGTAGTTTCAAGTAGTTTGTTATAAACCCTACTTAGACCGGGATGAATCTTTGTAAGTCTTTCATTTTACTTAACAGAACAAGTTATAATTATTTTTCATTTAATCATTGTTTACTTAATTTTCCTAAACAAAGTCAGCCAATACAGTTCTCTTCTATCGAGTAATTGAAAGAACTAAAACACAATCGCTCCGATAATTGGTCGCAGTAATATTCTCAGAAGGACCGATTGATCCTCACGCACGCCACAATTACAAAATTAACCTTCTAAAGCCAAAAAGCCAACAAGATTTGAAACGATATAGTCCTTATTCGCCCATGAATAAGGTACGACGTCTTTATCACTATAAGATCGCCCATCGATCCGAATACTACCACTTGTGCCGCTGTTTATTTACTAACCCAATGTATATCCGCACGGAAGTATGACAACATTCCTTCCTTGCCATCGCCACTTGAGATAGGTAAATCACATATTGCCATAGTATCCGTGGGGAGCAGAGGTCGAGGTCGTGGT
>JANUSC010000746.1:0-49701 GCA_025200525.1 Camellia lanceoleosa | reverse complement strand
TAAACACTTGGAGTTGGACAAATCATCAACTCCGCTAGTCGGCAAAACACCTCGCTAAGGCTAAGGATAAGGAATAAGAGTTGAACAATTCATCAACTTTAATGACCGAGCAAAATCGCCGACTAAGAGACAAGAGTTGAACAATTCATCAACTCTTTCACGGATAACGCCACATCAAGCTTGAGTTAAATGCCCTTATGCACCGCAAATCTAGTTATATAACAAATTTTCTAAGTATAGTAATTCATTTTCATCATATGCAAACTAGAATGTATTCCACAAATTCTTGAGATGATTGAAAGAATTACATTGAAAATGAAGGGTTATGTCTCATTCTCTATAAAAAATTATATTAAAGATTGCAGCTAAAAATAATACTACTTCAAATTGGCCGCGTTCCGTGGTTGGAGTATTGTTTTGCTGTCCAAATCCTCTATATGGTATGCCCCTTTGCCCGCCAGACTGGTTATCTTGTTAGCTATTCCTAGCTTTTACCTTAGCTTCCTCCGCCTCAAGACTCAGAGTGTTGCCCATCACCATTCTTTAACTCAATCTCTAACCTTGAATTGTCTGGGGTGAACTGTTTTGTTATACTTCTTGGACAGTTCTTATTGGTATGCTGCAACATGGATTAGTGCATTTTCTCAGTGTTCTTCTGCAAGGTCCAACTCTAGGGCGATGGCTTTGGCGTTTAAGTCTGGCTCAAAATTTTCACAGGATGGTAGGTATGCTAATCTCTAGTGGGATGACTTCCTCCATTCCATATGCCAAAGCAAAAGGTGTCTCCTGGTTGCCTTAGATAGTTTGCAGGCCCAGAGGACATTTGGAAGCTCTTCATTTATTTTCCTTCGTTTTTCCAATTTTTTCTTCATTCATCTAGAATGGTCTTGTTTGATGTCTCCGCTGACCATTCAATTGAGGGTAGGCCAATGTCAAGTTATAGAACTCTATTTTTAGCTCATCGCAAAATCCTCTCGAACAACCTTTCACAAATTGGGTGTTATTGTTGGAGATCAGCCTTGGGGACTCCAAACTGCACATCACATTCTCGCCAGACAAATTTCTTCACATCCTTTTCTTTGATTGTTGCTGTGGACTCACCTTCACCTATTTGGTGAAGTAGTCTATTAATAAAGAATTTGGCTGTCAAGCGCTGTTGGAAGTGGTTCCACTATGTCAAGCCCTCACATTGCGAATCCACTCAAGGACTTGTGAGAGAAAGAAGCCTTCAAGCTAGTCGATGAATTTGGTGGGTGAGTTTAACTTCGAGATTTTCTCACATATTTCTCGTAGACGTCAGACTAGGCCACCAAGATCCTCGTGAGATAACACGTAGGCTAGAGATCTTCATGTGACTCCCCATACATCTCTTCATGGATCTCAAAGAAAAGTTTCTACTTGGATGAACGCGCTTTGAGATATGGACCTATGAATGACTTTTTATACAAAGGGCTAGATGGAAAGAGCTAAACCCTCTCGCACTTCAATTCTGGACTTTGTTTACCTCTTTCTTGTCAGTCGGCATGATTCTTTCTTTCAGGAAATGATGAGGTCCATCCAAGAAGGACCTAGCTCGGTACAGAGAACTTCCGTCTGCACTGAGTCTTCTATGCTGGGTCTTAGGAGGAATTTAATTAGGAGAGGGTTGGGTGTTGATTGGTTTGCCATGGAAGCCAAACCGGCCAACTCATTTGCCCAGCTATTGTCTTCTCGACAGATTTGTTGAACTCGTATGGCATGGAATTTTTTGATCTGCTATCTCACCAGAGTTTGGTATTTGGCCATTCGGTCATCTTTGGTTTCATATTCCCTGCATAATTTGGTTTATTTACTTAGGGGAGTCGATGTAAACCATTAGCTTGGATGCTTGCAGTTGGAGTGCACTTTTTAGTCCGGCTAGTAGGGCATCATATCCGCCCTCATTGTTCGATACGGAAAACCCCAGTGTTTGATGGTTAGTCTGTCTGGTGAGATCAACTACACCTAGCTCGGCTCCATGTCTATGGAAGTGTCGTCGACAAAAATTTTTCACATTTCACTGATAAAAAGCTTCCAACATTCTGCGGGGTTTTATGACTTTTGAAGGATCAAGTATTCTAGGTTGCTCGACCGCCGGGTTATTTCGCTGCCAAGGCGCTGCTGTTGTATGCAACTTGCATGGTTTCATCTCCCCGCAATGTGAAGTTAGATCCAACAAAGTTGTCCTGTTATTCTAAATCCAAAGAACAGATACAATTTGAGATTGCTCTCTAATTGATGGATTTGTGCTTGGTGTGTAATTTTCGCCGCCTTCCGTGGTTTGACCTGCTTGGAGGGTTGGCTTGGACCCAGAGGGAGTTGGTCAGGAATTTCCGCGATGCCCATCTCCTCAAGTTGCATCGGGTAGAGGTCCACCGGCAAACCGAGGAGTTCCCAAAGGAAAATTTCGCGAATGAAGTTAGCCAAAGCTTGGGCCTTGATGGCAGCCTTGGTTGAAACTGATGTTGAACTACCCTAACTCGATCGACGTGAATAACTCCCGACCTCGATTAACGCCAATTGGTACTTAATTATGCCTAATAGTAATTAAGAAGAAATCTGGAATTTAATTTGCATATGTGATGCATGTTTAATGTGCCTCTATCTGCTCAAGTTTAAATATCCGCTCATGCTTTTAAACTTCAAACCGCAATTGAAAGCCTTTATCGATGCCCGATTCAAATTAATTAGTGATCCGTGTTAGTTGGATTTTATGGCATATTTATCTCGAAATGATTTGGTATGATTAAATTAGATCAATTGAGCCAAATTTATACAGCTTTTGACGATTTACTATTAGGCCACTGAGTGGGCCACTATCTACACATATTTGAAGCTTCATTACACCTAGATACAACATTTGCTTAGCTCATTTCTTTTGCCTTAGCTTCACCAAGAGAGAGAAAGGAGGAGAGAATTGATTTCATCTAGGCATTTAGCTTGGAGACTTGAGGGAATTGGAAGATAGTTGTAAATTTGAGCTTTCTACACCTTAAATTCAAGACTTAGGTAAGGATTCAACCTCTTATTGTTGTATTTAAGATTATTCTTGCATGGCTCATGGTCTATTTAAGGGGGGAGTCTAGAACTTGGTTTGAATGTTGAATTGGGTAGAAATCCATACATACATGTTCATGTTATGGCATTTTGAGTCTTGTTTTATAAAATTCTCACATGCATGTCCATGTAATTGTTGTAGCCTTGAAATCATCTTGTTTTTCCACCAAATTTCCATTCCAGCTTATGAGTCAAGTGTTGGAATTCAAAGAAGTTCATGCATGTTGTAGTTGAGTTATGTTCTTGAAGTTTTTCTCAAAATGATGTCTAATCGACTACCCTTGACGTTGATTTTGCTAAATTGGCTTTTTGAAACTTGTTGTACATGGGTCTACATGTATTTTCCAAGTTGAGCTCAAGAGGTTGAGTTTTGAATGGTTAAAGTTGAATTTGAGCACGGAGTTCAACTGAAATCCCAAATTTTGACTCGCCGAAAGGGAAGTCGCTACGAGCTGGAATTCGAGCTCCCAAAGATCTTGCATTGCATTACACCGCCAAGGGAAATGGACACTCGAGCGGGGGCATGTGTCTCACGCTCGAGTGGGCATCGAGTGATTGTCGAGCGTGAATTTCACCCATCCAAAGATTTTTTATACCGCTAGCAAGTGAGTTGACGCCGAGCGGATACCTTTAATAGATGTCCGCCGAGCCGAGCAAACCCATGCTCGAAGCCCTGCTTTCCGAAAATTAAAAATGTTTTTGAGTCTTTTTGCATCCTCATTCCATTCTAGACATTCCTAGGCCATGTTTAAGACTCTATAAGGGAATTCAAGGATAAAACACACTTAGAACCAATGACATAAGTTTTGTATAGTTAGAATGTGTGTTTCATGTATATGTCTATTATGTGTTATGTAGGTCACGGCCGCACTCGCTTGACCTTTTGGCTCCGGTCTCGCTGCTTCAACGTTAATCGTGAGTAATAACATAGTAAAGATATGTTCAATCTGCATTTTATTTTCTGTGGGGCAAAATGAGATTTGTTTTCTGGAATGATATGTTCTGTATAATGAATGATTGTTTAATTTCGATATGTATTCGCGGATATCCTTAGTATCATGTGATATCTACAAATTCTACCCTGTGATTGAGGTTCCTTTATGGAACTCGGTTATTCAGAATCACGCTGTGATGCTGGCCTGCTCAGGCATCTGCTAATCAGATCGAGGTCCGCCATGGGGCTTAGCTGCCCTGTTTGCGGACCCTGATCCGGAGGTTCCTTCTAGAACTAGGTTATTCATACCCTTACGCTTACGCGCCTGCTCGCTATATAATTTATGCGCTCAGAGACACCCCATTTTGACCACCTTTAAGACTTGGACGCGATCGATGGTTCCGAAGTTGTGCAAAGGCAAAGGTTCAATTTCTTCGCAAGGAGAGAGAGTCAAATCTCAACTTCATACCCTTTTTGGACCAAAACGATCTTGATCAAAGATTTTTAATCTTAAAACCCTCTCTTCAAAAACGCTTTTTGAAATAAAGTTTTACGATATTCCGAGGCTCGTGATTTTGTCAAATATTATGCTTTTCTAAAACCGAAACAAGGACAAAGTGGAAATGAATGAAAGAGAGATGAAATCTTTAAAAATCTTTCAAAACACCTTACTTAGGGGTTTGGAGTTAAAGAAAAGAGGAGAAGAGGGAAGAAATCCAATGGGGGAGAAATGGGCATGAACCGCTAATAGAGAGTCAAGCCTCGCCGAATCGGGCCTATTCATTTATGCATTTAGAATCAAGATATGAGGCCACCACCATTGGAAAGAAGACTTCGGGGCTTCATTTTTCACTCAAAAATCTTCTAAAGCCAATTCGGATGGGGAGATATGGTTGATTGAAGTAGGGCATCATTCCAGCTTGAACCGAATCTGCGGCTTCACCAAAACAGCATAACTTTTGCACAGAGGAATTTTAATGCAAGGTTTGTGCTATTGGAAAGATAAATTCTGGGCTTCAATTTGATACTTGAACGGCCACCATCAGACTTCCCAATCACTAGCCGCCACCTATCTTTCCGGTAGACCCTTTTTTTATCTTGAAAAGTAACAGGCCGGCCAGAAAATGTAGCAAGCCGGCCACCTAGCTGGTCGGATGACCATTTTGGCCCTTTTGAGCTGGCCGGCTATTCTTTCCCTCCCAAGTGTGTTCCAGCTGTGCAATTTGGTTTCCCCCAAATCCTATATCCTGGTTGGTTTTGGGGGAAATTTGAATTTGTTTTTTCCCCCATTTTTCCCTTCTCTCCCTCTATAAAACCAGCAGCTCTAGCTGCATTTTGGAGAGTTAGAAAAGATCCATTGGAGCCTTGGCATTAAAACTTCCCTTTCTCTCTCATCCAAGCTCAAAACCCCTTAAGTCCTACACCATTTTACACTACAACCCATAGCACCACACCTCCACACTCCACTCCAACAACTTGAGGCTATTTTTCCAAAGGCTAGAGCACCATTTCTTGGACCAAAGGCTGCTGAACTTTGTGCTACAAGGGTAAGCCTCTTGATCCCTTTTTAGGCTTATTTTTGCATACTTTCTTAGCTTTTGTTGCTTACATTTTTGGGCCCGAATTAACTGTAAATAGTCATATTTTGACCTCCTCTTCATGTTTGATCAAGGATATTTTACTGTTTGAGGTCTCCTCCTCACCCTTTGTGTTTAAACTCTCTTTTAGGCCTATTTTTACATGATGGTTTAGCCCTTTTTTTGATCATTTTTGTGGCTTGGTATAAACTGTAAAGTGGCTTATTTTGAGCCCCTCTTCAACTTTATTGAAGGGCTCTCCTCTATTTGAGGCCATATATTGCCACTTGCCTCTTTATCCCTCTTTTAGGCCCCTTTCTTGCATGATAGTTTAGCCTCACTTGTGTTTATTTTCGTGGCTTGATATAAACTGTAAAGTATATTTTTTTGATCCCATATTCAAATTTGTTGAAGGGCGCTTTGCCATTTGGGTCATCTTTTGTCCCTTGTCTCTATTCTCTCTTTTAGGGCCATTTTTGCATGATAGATTAGCCCTATTTGTGTTCAGCTTTGAGACTTCTTATAAACAGGAAAAAGGCTTGTATTGACATTATATTCATGTTTTAGTAAGGTTCCAGTTTTTTTTTGAGGTCATATGCTAGCTAGTATGCTTGGTTGCCGCCCATTTTGAGCCTTACATCCTAGCCCTTGTTGCATGCTTTGTTCGGCCTTCTAGCCACTGAAATACAGTGGATTTTCAGTAGCTTGGCTGCTGTTTTGAGCCTCCAAATCAGAGGAGGGTGACCCCCCTCTCACCTTGACTTGTTTGGTGGTCATTTCGGCCTTCTAAAAGGCCCTATCTTGCATGCTTTGTTGACTGATTTTGGGGCCAATTTGCTGAGTTTTGGGATTACCATATTTGATTTTCATAGTTTTTTTTTTCCATGCTTCATGTCTCTCTTGTATGTGCCTAATAACTTGTATGGCCTCTAAAGGAACCAATCATTTATGCATGTGTTGGTCGCGTGACTTCAGAGGCTATTTGGGCATATTTTCACATGTTTAGTTCACTAATTTTTGCCGGTTTGATGAGTTCTCACTTGATTCATACACTTGTCATGTAAACCATGTTTGTTGGTCAAATTTGCATGTTATTTTAGCCCATCTTGCTAGCAGCACTTTTTGGCCACACTTTGAACCTAAAAAGTTCATATTTTGGGATCGCTTGTTCTTTATTCATGCTTCATGATCAAAAATGCATGCTTTGTATAGCTATAGGTCATTATGTGATGCCTAGTTTTTGAGTTTTGAGGCTCATCTCATACATCGGTGCCATATTGCCATGTTTCTAAGCGCTTAGCATAATATTTTAGTGCTGAAATTTGCATGTTTGTATGCCATATCCCATGCCTTTCCATGCTTTGGTAAAGTGGCATTTATGCTCTTAGGTTTGGTTCGATTACAGGTATGTGTGCACGATTTCGAGTGTCTCATTTCCATCTAATGGCCTCTATGTGAGTGTGGCCGAGGTTCACTTGTGTTGGTGTAAGTCCATTATGCATTGTGTATGCCATTTCATTTCATAACATTGTGTATGCTAGGTTGTATGTTAGCGATTGTGTATGCCATGTTACTCGGCATCATGTATGCCATTTCATAGCATTGTGCATGTTAGGTTGTGTCTTAGTTGCATTCATGCATGTCATGCATATTGTATTGTGTTTGGGATAGAGTTAGCGAGCACGGGAAACGAGGCGCTTGCAGACTAAGTGACGTAACGTGTCTCAATTCCCACGACATTCCGGATTATCCATGATGGAGTCTAGGCCTTATTATGTTTTCATGTGCATTCATTTCATATTGAGTCGTGTAATGACTTCTCGGTCATCATGCATCGACATGCTGATTGGTGACACGAGGATCGAGGACTACGCCTCAAGAGTAGTATGCATACATATGTAAAATACTTTGCCATGCCCCTTTGTTGCTCTCTCATACAAATCAAGAATTAGCACCTCTTTCTAGAGCTTGGCACGCATTCCAAGAACAATTGCAAACAGAGGCTAATTGGGGCATCGTGAATGGATTTCGCCAAGGCAACCCAACATGCATCATTCATCATCTCGAGTAGAGTCGAGGCAATCCTAGCTTGCATGCTAGTTTATTGCTTTCCTAGTTAAATTTGTTAATTAATTAGGGTTTTGTACTTTATTCCTGATCATTTATTTGGGATCAGATATTATTCTTTTGGACCTCCGCGAGGGCAATGTTGTAATAAGTGTGTGTGCAGGATGTATGTCTTCCAACCCCACGCCTTTTCTCCCTTTTATTTACCAAATTTTATGATGGTTAGAATAGGGCATGTTTCAATTAGCATACAAGATGATAACATGTTTGCATTCATTCATCTGCCTTGCATGCACTGGCTCTACAAGATCATAATCTCATCGCATTGTATTTCAATTCCAAATTGAATACTTGTTAGTTGTAGCATTTCACATGCCATCTTTAGAATAGCCGAGCCTGTTATAGTTGCATTTTTGCATGCATTGCATTAGGCACTTCTGTATATTTAGGATCATGCATGGATTTCTAATTAGCTTCTGTTTTGGCTTGGAGTACTCGGTAAGTTTTTACGCTTTAGAATCCTTGCATGCGTGAGTGATCGCCATGATAGCATGCTTACTATGAGGCTAATCGCTTATGTGATATAACCGCTTAAATACTTGTGGGTGAAGGTCATATTTGGATTGGGACAAATCATCAACTGTGAGTTTTAAGCCCACTAGATAGTGGCAAAACCATGTTTTCTAAGCCCACTTAAGGGTGGCAAAATCGATTTTAAGCCTAGATGCAAGTAGCAAACCATCTTTTCAAAAAGAAACATGAAATGTTTTGTTCCAATTCAAACGACCTGCCTATATTTGTATGTCGTATGCATCACATAGTAAATCTAGGCTAATAACCTAATAAGAACGCATAATGTTTTCAAAATTAGATATCATGGTTAGTAGAGGCCGATCTTTGATCGGGCGAAGGGTGCTCACGGCGACCTTTCCCAATTGTACCCAAGTTCTCGAGCCGAGACAACTTTGGTGATGACGGACACGTGCCTTAGGCAAACGAGTCGTGGTTTTAAATTTCCCAAAAATAAAATATTTAGGTGGCGCTCAGATTCCGCAAAGTACCCATGTTTGGCATTTTTCAAAAAATCTGCTTTTCAAAACGACGGTTTGATTTGGACTCTTTGGTTCAGACATTTAATCGTGATAATTTGAGTCTGAATCGTAGTGAGCCCAAGACAAACGGAACGGGGGACTCATTCCTCCCGGGCATTCGGGACGCTTACAGCTTTAGCGACTACTGGGATTTAGAGAGCTTGACTCGAACTCGTGATATCCGGTTTTGACTACACTTGTGTGTTTCTTGCATTGCATGTGCATTGGTGCACCTAGGACACCGCGGTTTGCATCTCCGCTTCCCGAGCGGTTTGCCGAGGTTATGCGCCATAAGGCTTACCAAGCATGTCCGCCAAGATGGGAACACAAACCCCGGCTATCATGCATTCTTTTGACCATTCGACCTAGTGCATATTCGAATCCGTAGTGACCATTCCAAACTAGGACAAAGTTGCTTACTCCGATATAGGTTGTTTGAAACCCACAAGGCGTAGTGAAACCCTAGCTCGACAAAATAAGACAGGGAAACCCTACCCTCCATAGGGTGTTTTGGCCTCATTTGCTTGTTATGTGCTTTTAGAGTGCATCTCACAGAATGCATGTATCGGGCCAAGTTTGGGCATCAGTTCAGTAAGCACCAGTAATTTTGGGATTCAGCTGACTGAGGGTATCGCCACGGGTTAATCAGAGGCACAAATATTCATTCACCATATGGGTTATCGTGAAATCAGCCGAGATGCTCTGCTCCTTTGCTAGGTAGTCTTGGAACCATAGCTTCAAGGTCTGATATCCTCCAAGTTCATTGGACGCTGTCAATAGACTTTGTCAGTCGAGATTCCATTCAAGGGCAAATCGCTGTTCTTCGCCAGAGACAGGTAAAAGGGCCAACAGTACGTATCACCGCTTAGCAGCTACGGGATCAATGGTTCTTATCCACCCCACCAAAGGAATGGGGCCGGCCGAGGTCTCAATTGTTGCCATAGAGATAGATCTACGGTCACCGATGGATCGCAGAATACATCGTGGATGGAGGCAATGATGCGCGATGCAGAAACCATGAAAAGCCATGCAGAGAAGACGTCCGCTGCTTAATTCGCCACAACAGCCGTGGGTCATAGTCCAACAGTAGAGACAATTGCTGTGTTAGAGCAAAGAACCCGAGTATCTACTTCACACTAGGCTCCTCCCCACCAAGAGTTCCCATACTGGGAGGCAACCCATGTCCAGATGATACGGACATTCCAAGCGGCTAGCTCGCCGTGCTACCCCCAAATTGCTTAAAATACCCACCAACCCGCCAGACTTCTTTGAGTTCGAGACTGACCCCACAAAGATTGAAAGTGAGCAAGCTTGAGAAATTGTTCAAAAGTCTTTAGGGGCCTCATTTATTCCCCGATATAGAGGATAATTATACCGACTCAGCAGACCTTGTCGAGCAGCTTTTAAAATGCCGATATCAATCGATTTGATGGCTCAAGACCCAATGGTGCACCTCCAATTGTTTTCGATATCTTGAGGCCAATGGGTTTGACCACGTTCCGTAAATTGTCACTATTCGGTCAACCTTGTCCGATAGCCGCAACTGGGTATGCAAAATTGGAGAACTCAGGAAATGTAATCGAAGGGTCGGCCGAGGCCTTTATTGCTTAATACTCCTACAACACACGACGAGGTCACAACTCGTGATCTCAAGTCACCCGCCAAGAGCCAAATGAGGGTTTTCGTAGTTCGTGGACAAGATGGAGAGCAAAGGCCTCAATGATGACTACAAGGCCTTCCGACAAAGATCGATCGATAATTGTTCGGACCGCATGGCAAGTTATCGCAAAAGATTGTCGTTCTACCTCTTATCTTTCCAAATTTCTTCATGAAATGGGGGTTCAAATCGAGGATGCTATTAGACAAGGGATCTTTGCGTATAATAAGCCTTTGAAAAGGAATGTTGCTCGTAGCCCAATGTTACTACCGATGGTAGCACATTGCCAAATGCTCAAGTAGACACTATTACCACTTCCTCAAAGGACCAAAAACCAACCACTTCAACTCGGCCCCAAGCCCGAAAATTCCATCATCTTTACATGAGTCTCTCCCAAGCTTTGAAAAAGCTACAAGAAGAAGGGCACCTAGAACTCCTAGAACCCCAACCTCTTCCAAATCCTCTTCCACCAAGATATGACCTACCTAAATATCAGACCTATCATTAACAACACGGCCATGATATTTAACCACAGATCCGCTCTCGCCATAAGATTCGTGATCTTATTGACTAAGAGACCCTAGCTCCACCTAAAGGACCTCAGGTTAGTACTGATTCATCACCTCCCCATCTTAACCTCATCTATACACTACCATCCACCTTCGACCCCAGCATATACATCACCCCATCCCATCTACCCAAGCCTGAGGTATTCATTCCAGAAAGCATGGACTTATGCATGATGGATGCACCCGGACCCCAATCCTCTCAAACCTCAGGAGCCCACTACTTCGAGTCAAGAGAATGATCGAAGATCTTCAGAGAATCGTGATGACGGCCTCCTGAACATTGGTTCTCTATCAACCACATCACATACCGTGGAGTTCGTGTCAAAAGGCTCCCGCCTTGGAACGTCAGATTTGAGGAATGCCAATCCCTTGGCAAAGTGGAGGCGAGTGGAAAGAACAAGATAGGGCGGACATGGATCCCCATGAATATCTTCGTTATCGTTGAGGCTTTGAAAGCCGAGGATCAATAAAGAGCAAGTGCTCAGCTTGTTGCAAAAACTGGACTACATTTTCGCCGCCGTTGGCGCTTGAACTGGCGGCAAGTCGAGAAGGGTCGTATCGTAAACGCTCTTTCAAATATAATCCCGCACTCGTAAGAGATCAACAAACCAAAGCCAAGACTCGCCAATCTTTATCAAAAGGCCCAAAGAAAATCCACAAACCTTGAAGTACCAACCCCGAGGTCGAGGGTCTTTTCATGCCCTATATGCCTTTTATCCAAAGCTCTTCAAGTCCTTGTCGACAAGGCCATCTCAAACCCCTTGAGCTCGCTTCTCCCAAATCCTCTTCCGCCACGATGATGCCACCCAAGATCGCGGCCTTCCATCAAAGAACCGCCATACTAATGATAACCGCTTCCATCTTCGCCATGAAGTACATGATCTATTTGACAATGGGGTCATTGCCGCGCCAAGCTCTACAAAGTCTATCGACACTGGATCGGTGAGCTTGGGGGATAATGTGACCATGTGATCGGGATGAACCGCCATGGTGGCACTCGATTAAACTCTAGACGGGAATGGCACGACTGCTTCGAGTAATACGCAAACACCGCTTTTTGTGCTTTCTAACTTGGGTATTGAGTCACTTGTTGTTTTGCTTGAGTCTGCCCTTTTGTTTTGAGTCATTTTTCATATCGAGTCGCTTGAGGTCTGGGTTTGTCGCGTCGAGTCACCTGTTGTATAGAGCTGTGATCCCGGTGTTACCTTGACATCACCGTTTTGTTTCAGATTTGTCTTTTGCTTTCTTTTGAGTCTATTTCTACCGAGGAGCCAGTTGTGCCAACAGATCTCAATGAAACATCAGTGATTTTCACACTCTTGTATTTGCTTCGGCCGTGCGCTAGTTGTGCCAGAAAATTTGAATCAAACGGCAGTACTTTTCGCCTACTTTTCTGTGCCTTGAATTCATTACATTGACCTAAGTTTTTCAAAACTTTTTGAACACTGCAGTGAAAACAAAGAGGAAGGAATTCCTCGGGATTTGAAAAATTTTTGATCAATTGAGAGAAAGAGAGGCACGCTAAGCCCTTAATGAATGAAATCATGCTTGTTAATGTGAGTACTAAGAAGGATCCTAGCTTGATCCTGTCACGACCCAAACCCGGCCCTATGGGTTTAGCACCGTAACTGGCCAGTAATCCGAGATTACCGAAGGCCTACAGAACAATAATACAATTAAACAGAGTATGTGTTCCCTGAAGCCAATACAAGAAATAACTAGTGTCCATTGAGCAGTGAAAATCAGATGTCAAAAAACATTTTTATGCATTCATACAGCTTCAAAACAAGATTTATACAATCATTTACAGACATTCAAGACGGGACTAATCCTCGATAACAAGAGATACCAAATTTATACAAAAGGTACAATACAAGAGGGAGACAAAGGGGGAAACAAAACACCCTGCCATGGCATGGCGCCTCGAACCTCGCAGTGAGGCACATAGGTCGGCTTGACAAAATCGGGATTATCCCACGCCCTAGCTCCGGGCCCGGTCATTGAGAACCTACATATATATATAAACAAGTGAGCTAAAGCCCAAATGAATAACATAAAGCGAAAAGAGGTTATGAATGAATGTCCTACATTAATGAAATCAATTCATTATACGGTATTTCAATCTTTCAAGATTTACCAATCAAGATACAATCAATCACCATATGTGGTACATCCATTAGCCTATAAACAAGGGTCCAAAGGACCGGCCTTAACTGCATCTAACAATAATGATGGCTATCAATCAAGATGGTTCCACAAGGAAACCGACAGAGCTCAGAATACCAATAACAAGTGGTGCTAAGGATGCCACAATACGCTCAAATACAGACATACATTCATTCAATAAACAATATCAGCTCAATAAACAGCCATTTCAAGAATCAAAATATGACCATTTTGAACATATCTTTACACAATCTGCTACTCACGTGATTGGGCTATCAAGAGCTAGAGCCGCCCCTGAGCCAACCCTAAACAAATAATAAATAGAACACACACTAAGTTTACGCTGGAAAGGATGATAATTAAATCCCTAAATTCCCTGTGGTTCTATGTCTAAATCCTCATTAAGATGCCTTAAACTAGGCCTAAGAATGCCTAGGATGGACGAGGATGCAAAAATACACTTAGAAAGCAATTCATTTCGTAACAGAACAGCCTCCGCCGAAGCGCAGTTTCGCCGAGCGATTTATTGCCAACAAGTGGTCCCCGCCGAAGGCCAACTTCCCGCCGAAATGATCGATGCACAGTGCGAGATGCTGGATGCGCGATTTTCCCGCTCGAAGGCAGTTTGGCCGAAAGGATCAGAAACAATGCAAAGAAAATATCGAGATGAATTTCGCCGAAGGCACTTCGCCGAAGCGGACGGCCAAATTCGAAAATCCAGATTCAACCTCCGAAGTTTCAACCCAAGTTTTGATGCTCCAAATTCGATCCTCTTGGGCCCATTTTCTGGAAAACTCTATCAAACACATAGAATAACAAGTTTTAAAGCTCAATTTAAGAAATCAAGGCCCAAGGGTGTTTCAATTAAACTCAATTTCAAACCATTTTCAAGAACATGCACGAACAACATTCAAACATGGCACGATGGTTAAAACCTTTTCAAAGCTTCAACTCTTGCTCCCAAGAGCTCAATCTTTTCAAAACAAGATGAAAACATGGATTTTAGCTCAAACATGAACATGCATGTACAATCTACCATGAAATCAACTCCAAACTCACTAAATTCAACATGCATGCAACAATTAGGCTTCAATTCAACATATATGGACAAAATCATGGTTTAGCCTTACAATGATGCATGAATCATGCAAGAATGAAGTTCTAAGACAACATTAAGAAGGCAAGATCCTTACCTATGCCTCAATTCCAAGGGTTAGGAGCTAAATTAGCAAGTATACTTCTACTCTCAAGCAAAATCAACAATGTGAGTCCAACTCTCACTCTTTCTCCCTCACTCTCTTGTTGGTCGGTTAGAGGCAAAATAGAGTCAAGAAATGTTTTAATCAAGTGTATAAGGCTCAAGTGATGAAAGTAGACAAGGTCCACTCCAAATGGCATTTCGGTAATTATGACAAACTTTCAATTAATCAATATTTAATCTAATTTAATCATTCCTAATCAATTTTCAGATAAATATACCATAAAATCAGGAATATTCTACTGATTCTAAAACATCAAATCTGTTCCTAAATCGTCACGATAAGGCCTTCAATTAGCGCTAAACATAAACTACAAACAGATAAAATCATACAATCAAACAGATAGAATATGCAATTCAACAAACAAACTCATTCAATTTCGCCTCGATTTCAATCGGCCTATTCAAGATTTCCTTAATTCATTTATCAACGTTTTAGGTCGGGCTTTAGCAAGAATCAGTAGATAACTCAGTGGTTTAACGGTAATTAAACGAGGGTTGTTACAGATCCAGATTGGTTCTACACTGTCTTCAGCGCAAGCGATTGGTCACTTTCTTAAAAAATTTCAAAAAATGTTTTGCGCGGTCCTACGAAGACTTGTGTGGAATCGCTCTTGAGATCACAGAGATCGCCTCACTTTGAGACTCGACCCCCCCTTCGCTTTCCGACCTTGAACCTTAACTCAGAATGTTCAACGGTCAACCGCAATGTGAGGCCTGTGTGGCCAGATTCAAAGCAGCCCTCGAACAAGAGGCAAGAAAGTCAGATCAAGAAGACCAGATGTCATCAAAAGAAGTTTGCAAAGCTAGATCAGAAACACCCCTGGAACTAGGGGCAAAGAATTTCAAATGTGCTCGAAGAGCCGAAGATGGATCATTCCACAAATCAAAGAAGGTCGGCAAGAATGCCAAATCCCAAAGGGAGGAAGAAGAAAGTATTGCTGAAGAAAAACTGAGTTTTGATCCACAACACTAGGGGCAAATTCCCATTGATGGACTCCATCGCCAATCTAACAAGCCCATTCTCCTGGATTTAGATGACTTCGGGATCTCAAAACCATTTGAGATGGACAAAGCTACACTTTTACCCTTGAGAGGCTCGCTGGGCCGAAAACCCGAAAGGGCGACCCAGGCAAAAGTTAGAGCGAAAAAAAAAAAGAAGAGAAAAGAAAAGAACAAAAGAGAAAAATGCAAAAAAATGAAGAAAATGCAAAAAACTGGAAAAAAGAAGAAAAGAAATCAAAAAGAATTGAAGAACAAAGCTCGCAAGGTTGAAAACCCACAAAGGGCGACCTTGGCAAAAGTTAGAGCGCAAAAAAAGAGGTTAATATCAGAGTGTACCTTAACCCCGAACTACGTAAGGCTTGATTCCCATCTTTGGGATACGTAGGCAACTTCATTCTGAAGTCCTGCTATAAACACTTCCAAATTGATTATGTCCTTGTGATGGTTCTGGTCTTTGTCTTCACTATATCCAAGGGTTTGGTTGCGTTCATCACTCTATGGACTGCCTACAATGCGCTATGATGCCATTCAAACAAGGGGCAACTTTCCGCTGCCATTCAATGCGCCGTGCTATTCAAACAAGGCAACTTTTTCGCTGCTATTCAATGCGCCGCGGTGTCGTTCAAACAAGGGGCAACTTTCCGCCGCCACGGAGCTCTTCAAGCATCGCGCTTTTCCTTGATTCGAGGTCAGGCATCTCAAGAGCGGGTTCCGTGCTCGCTGAGCAAAGGGCCGCTTGCAAAAATAGTTTTTGAGAATTTTAATGAGGTTGACTAATTTTTCTAAAAATTATTCCATTTTTCCAAAATCGACCATTTCGACCTCAAAACGGAAAATTTTTAGTGCTCATAGCCTAACTTGCATGATTTTAAATCGTAAAATTGACAAGCATGTTAATCTAACTCTATTTTGGTCAAAATTGTCTTAGTAGAAAGCCAAAAACAAAAAATGGTCGAAATGATGAACTAGGGGCACAGCTGAGTCGTGTTCTTTTTTCCCCATTGCCACAATATTTGCCAATAAGGGCACTCTACCGCCAAAAGGGCACAACCGGTTAACAAAAAAGGGTGAAAGCTCTTCACCCTCCGAGCAACGAGGTATCGCCAAGTGCGAAGCGAACTAAAATGGATCAAGATATTCCACTCTCATCTCGACAGATCGACACGCCCAAACTCCCCAACAGAGCATCACAACCGATGTCACCGCAGATTTGTTACACACCCGCCAGTAGCACGTTCTGTGGGAGAAACTCACTAGTCAAGCAGAAGAAGAAGAATCTAGCGGAATGCTAGGGCAAGAGCTCACAACTTTCGCTTATCCATCGACCACCCAGGGAGGATAAAAAAAATGAGAGATTAAAGAATAGAGAGATGTGCTGAGAGAAAAAGTGAGAAAAGGGCTTTTTAGAAAAACAAAGCTGAGGGCGAGTGATGTGAGAATCACAAATAAGAAAATGGTGGGAAACAATACCCGAGAAACTGGCTCCTCGGCACCAAGAGGTCTCTTGTCTTTGTAATACCAAGTATTGTGTTTGTGTGTTTTGTTTGTCTCGATTCTTGTTTTGAGTCGCTTAAAGTGTCTATAGATGTGTTTAAGTTGTCTTACCTTGTCTTTTCCTTTGTTGTTGAGTCGTGATGCTGTGTTCAACAGAGGCTCAATACCCCTGGCCAAGAACTCATCTCTCAATTTCAAAATAAAATCGCTTTTGGCGCTCGAAGTGCCGTCGCTTCTCCACATTTGTGCAAAACAGATCTTTTCTTTCATAAACCGCAGGATTCAACCCAGTCATGTAAAACCAAGAAAATCGTGACCCATCCGCTATGAAAGTTCCGCCAACAAGCAAAAAGAAATGAGGAAAATGCTCTGCATCCGAGATTGTTTCAACTTCGCCAGCCCGCCATTGTATCTTATATGTTCGTAATGAGCAAAGGTCTTGTATGAGCCGGTAATCAATAAACAAAATACTGGTTATGGGTGGAGTTCAGAATGAGTTGTATTCGTAACGGATCGTGTGTTCAATCACGGTGTCTTATGCGAGCCGTATGTTCCAAAATAAAATGTAATATTGTGTTATGAGTCATGGTTCGTATTAAGCAAGATGCCGATGCGAAGTGTGTTCAAAGTGAATGTATCGTGTTGACTATTTCAATCGCTTCGCCGAATGGTGATCAAGTGCTCTCCCGAGTACCATTCCTGCCGAGAGTAAAGCGGTTTACCGCCACCACTCCATGAGGTGCTTTAAAGTGCCGCTTTGTTTGATTACATTCCTTAAACATCACGCCCGCATTGCTTACAACATGTATCGTATCATCACACTTATTGCATTTATTTGCATCTTATGTTATCTCTTATTGTTTATCCTTTTACCGAAAGCAAATAGGATTGTTGTCCCCTGGACTCAACTTAGGTCATGGAACACGCCTCCGAGTTGTTTACCTCTTCTCACGATTTCAGCGGTTAGAGTGTTCTCTTCCTCACATGATTTCAAGTGTTTGGAATTTATCCCAGTTGTGTTGTAGACGCTACTGGCGGGTTGTTTTTGGACCTCCTCTCACGATTTCAACAGTGTTTGGAATTTATCCTGTGTCAGACGCTACTGGGCGGATTGTTTTTCGGACCTCTTCTCACGATTTCAAATGGTTAGAGTAGTTCTTTTCCTCACACGATTTCGCAGTGTTCGAATTTATCCTGTGTTATGTAGATGCTACTGGGCGGGTTGTTTGAGCCTCTCCTTCCTCACACGATTTCAAATGTTTGAATTTATCTTAGGTTGCATGGAACGCGCTCTTGATTGATTTTCTTTGTTCTTTCTCCACTCACGAGTCCAACGTGGTTGGCGGTGTTCACCTTTTGCATCTATTGTACTTTCCGTTGCATCCCATCTATTATCTATTGCATCACATCTATTACATCTATTGCATCAGATCTATTTTACCGTTCGTCTAGAGACCTTAAATCCTCCTGCCTAAGGAGACCTTAAATCCTACATCACTATTCAGACTGCCTTGTGCACTCGATCTAGAAGACCTTAAATCCTCTAAAAGTGCAATTCCTTTGGTGTTTGTCGTGTCTGAATGACTTCCTATGGTCCGCATGTACCCACTTACTTGTTAGCGGTGAGTTCCTAGAAGACCAATTGAGACGATGGAAACTAGAGTTCGAATGGCTCATGCCTAGAACGCAAAGGTTCGGGATTTCCGAGACTAAAGTCTGGTTTAAATACCAGGGTATATCCTCGCTTGAAATCAGATGGCAACCCCATAGATTGAGATAGCATATGTATGCGCCTCAATTCTGGATACTGAGCCAACCTAGTATGTCACCCTGTTGGACAATAGGGAAAGCTACAACCATAGTCAGGGAGAAAAGTAGTACCTGGGTATATCCTCGGCTTGAAATGATGGCAATTTCCATAGATTGAGATAGCATATGTATACGCCTCAATTCTGGATACTGAGCCAACCTAGTATGTCACCCTGTTGGAGAATAGGGAAAGCTACGACCATAGTCAGGGAGAAAAGTAGTACCTGCAGTTCAACCAAGAAGAAACGAAGATCCTCAAAGAAGATGAGGTAAGTCATTGTCAATTACCCAGAAAGTATCTTCACCTCTTAGCTATTACATTGCATTTTAGCCACTACATTACAAAGGCATTGCATAAATCCTCAATTTTCAAACCGGCCAGATAACAGATAAGTCTAATTATCAAACCGGCCACAGAGCGTGATAAGTCCAATTTTCAAACCGGCTTCGAGTGTATAAGTCCAATTTCAAATCACCACAGAAGCGTGAAGTCCAATTATCAAAATCTTCCCGCATATAATTTTACATCTTGCCCCTGAACTACGCTGGTTTAATTCCTTACAAAGGGATATGTAGGTAGCCTGCAGGCACAACCATTTATTTATCTATATTTTGTTTGTTTGTCCAAGTCTTCGGCCTTGTCAAAAATGGGTTGTCTCTGGGCTTTGACATTCACTCCCGTCATTGTTATGACTTCCAAGTTTTGTCAAAGAGGGGTAACTGTAGACACCCCATTTTTGACCACCTTTAAGACTTGGACGCGACTGATGGTTCTGGAAGTTGTGCAGTGCAAAGGTTCAATTTCTTCGGTAAGGAGAGAGAGTCAAATCTCAACTTCATACCCTTTTTTAGGACCAAAACAATCTTGATCAAAATATTTTAATCTTAAAACCCTCTCTTTCAAAACGTTTTTGAAATAAAATTTTTACGATGTTCCGAGGTTCGCATTTTGTCAAATATTGCGCTTTTCGGTAAACCGAGCAAGGACATAGTAGAAATGAATGAAAGAGAGATGAAATCTTTGAAAAATCTTTCAAAACACCTTACTTAGGGGTTTGGAGTTGAAGAAAAGAGGAGAAGAGGGAAGAAATCCAGTTGGGGGAGAAAATGGGCATGAACTGCTAATGTAGAGTCAAGCGTTCTTAATCGAGCCTATTCATTTGCGCATTTAGAATCAAGATATGAGGCCACCACCGCTAGAAAGAAGACTTCCGGGGCTTCATTTTGCACTGAAAAATCTCCTAAAACCAATTCCGGATGGGGGAGATATGGTTGATTGAAGTAGGGCATCATTCCGATTGAACCGACTCTGCGCGGCTTCACCAAAACAGGCATAACTTTTTGCATAGGAGGAATTTTAATGCAAGGTTTGCACCATTGGAAAGATAACGTCCAGGGCTTCAATTTGGACACTTGAAAGGCCACCATCAGACTTCCCAATCATTGGCCGGCCACCTGTCTTTCCGGTAGACCCTTTTTTGTCCTCGAAGTAAAGTCGGGCCGTTTGAAAATGTAGCAAAGCCGCCACCTAGTTGGTCGGATGACCATTTTGGCCCTTTTGAGCTGGTCGGCCATTCTTTCCCTCCTAAGTGTGTTCCAAATTGCAATTTGTTTTCCCTGCATCCTATATCCCGGTTTGGTTTCAAGGGAAATTTGAATTTGTTTTTCCCCATTTTTCCCTTCTCTCCTCTATAAAACCAGCAGCTCCAGCTGCATTTTGGAGAGTTAGAAAATATCCATTGAGCCTTGGCATTAAAACTTCCTCTCTCTCCCATCTAAGCTCAAAACCCCTTAAGTCCTACACCATTTTACACTACAACCCATAGCACCACACCTCCACACTCCACTCCAACAACTTGAGGCTGTTTTCCAGAGGCTAGGAGCACCATTTCTTGGACCAAAGGCTGCTGAACTTTGTGCTACAAGGGTGTTTCTTGATCCCTCTTTAGGCCTATTTTGCATACTTTCTTAGCTTTTTGTTGCTTACATTTTTGGGCTCCGACCCAAACAGAATAGTCATATTTTGACCTCGTCTTCATGTTTGATCAAGGATCTTTTGCTTTTTGAGGTCTCCTCCTCACCCTTTGTGTTTAAACTCTCTTTAGGCCTATTTTTACATGATAGTTTAGCCCTTTTTTGATCATTTTCGTGGCTTGATATAAACTGTAAAGTGGATTTTTAAGCCTCTTCAACTTTGTTGAAGGGATCTCCTCTGCTTGAGGCCATCTATTGCCACTTGCCTCTTTATCCCTCTTTTAGGCCCTTTTCTTGCATGATAGTTTAGCCTCAATGTGTTCATTTTCGTGGCTTGATATAAACTGTAAAGTGTCTTTTATTGATCCTATCTTTAACTTTGTTGATGGGGCCTTTGACATTTTGGGTCAGCTATTGCCCCAAGTCTCTATTCTTTCTTTTAGGGCCATTTTTGCATTATAGATTAGCCCTATATGTGTTCATCTTTGAGACTTGTTATAAATCGAAAAAGGCTTGTTTTGACATCATCTTCATGTTTTATTAAGGTTCCATTTTTTTTTAGGTCATATGCTATCTTGTGTGCTTGGTTGCCTCCCATTTTGAGCCTTACATCCTAGCCCTTGTTGCATGCTTTGTTCGCTTTCTAGCCATCAAATCCAAAGGATTGTCAGTGGCTTGGCTGCTGTTTTGAGCCTCCAAATCAGAGGGGGGTGACCCCCCTCTCATCTTGACTTGTTTGGTGGTCATTTCGGTCTTCCAAAGAGGCCCTATCTTGCATGCTTTGTTGACTGATTTTGGGGCCAATTTGCTGAGTTTTGGGACTACCATATTTGATTTTCATAGTTTTTTTTTCCATGCTTCATGTCTCTCTTGTATGTGCCTAATAACTCCTTGTATGGCCCTCTAAAGGAACCAATCATTTATGCATGTGTTGGCTGCACTTCAGAGGCTATTTGGGCATATTTTCACATGTTTAGTTCACTAATTTTTGCTGGTTTGATGAGTTCTCACTTGATTCATACACTTGTCATGTAAACCATGTTTGTTGGTCAAATTTGCATGTTATTTTAGCCCATCTTGCTAGCACTTTTTGGCCACACTTTGAACTGGAAAAGTTCATATTTTGGGACTGCCTTGGTTCTTTCTTCATGCTTCATGATCAAAAAATGCATGCTTTGTATAGCTATAGGTCATTGCGTATACCTAGTTTTGAGTTTCGGGGCTCATCTCATACATCGGGTGCCATATTGCCATGTTTCGGGGCTGTTTAGCATCATATTTTAGTGCTAAAATTTGCATGTTTGTATGCCATATCCCATGCCTTGTCACGTTTTGGTAGAGTGGCATTTGTGCCTTAGGTTCGTCTCGATTTGCGGCATGTGTGCACGATTTCGAGTGTCTCATTTCCATCTAATGGCCTCTTATGTGAGTGTAATGAGGTCCACTTGTGTTGGTGTAAGTCTATTATGCATTGTGTATGCCATTTCATTTCATACCATTGTGTATGCTAGGTTGTATGTTAGCACATTGTATGCCATGTTACCTTGTGCATCGTGGTATGCCATTTCATAGCATTGTGCATGTTAGGTTGTATCTAGTTGCATTCATGCATGTCATGCATATTGCATTGTGTTTGAATAGAGTTAGCCCAAGCACGGAAACGAGGTACGCTTTCGCTCTCCGAGTGACTTTAACGTGTCTCAATTCCCAACGTATTAATTCGGATTATCCATGATGGAGTCTAGGCCTTGTTATGTTTTCATGTGCATTCATTTCATATTGAGTCGCACTGACTCTCGGTCATCATGCATCGATATGCTGATTGGTGGCACGAGGATCGAGGACTACACTTCAAGAGTAGTCATGCATACATATGTAAAAATATTTTGCCATGCCCCTTTGTTGCTCTCGCTGCAAAGAAATCAAGAATTAGCAAATTTCTAGAGCTTGGCACGCATTCCAAGAACAATTGCAAACAGAGGCTAATTGGGGCATCGCAATGGATTTCCAGAAGGCAACCCTAACATGCATCATTCATCATTCGATAGAGTCGAGGCACTCCCTAGCTTGCATACTAGTTTATTGCTTTCCTAGTTAAATTTGTTAATTAATTAGGTTTTGTACTTATTCTGACCGTATTTATTTGGGATCAGATATTATTCTTTTGGACCCTCTCAAGGAGGGCAATGTTGTAATAAGTGTGTGTGCGTGTGATGTATGTCTTCCAACCCCACGCTTTTTTCTCCTTTTATTTACCAAATTATGATGGTTAGAATAGGCATGTTTCATTTAGCATACAGTATGATAGCATGTTTGCATTCATTCATCTGTCTTGCATGCACCGGGCTCGGCGCATCATAACTCATTGCATTGTATTTCAATTACAAATTGAATACTTGTTAGTTGTAGCATTTCACATGCCATCTTTAGAATAGCCGAGCCTGTTATAGTTGCATTTTGCATGCGCTGTATTAGGCACTTCGTATATTTAGGATCATGCATGGATTTCTAATTAGCTTCTGTTTTGGCTTGGAGTACTCGGTAAGTTTTTACGCTTTAGCATCCTTACATGCGTGTGAGTGACTGCCATGATAGCATGCTTACCATGAGGCTAACTACTTATGTGATATAACTCTAATGCTCAGAGGTGAAGGTTGGGTTATTTGGATTGGGATAAATCATCAATCGTGAGTTTTAAGCCCACTAGATAGTGGCAAAACCATGTTTTCTAAGCCCACCGAGGTGGCAAAATCAGCATTTTAAGCCTACTTGAAAGTAGCAAACCATCTTTCAAAAACAAACATGAAATGTTTTGTTCCAATTCAAGCGACCGGTCTATATTTGTATGTCATGCATCACATAGTAAATCTAGACTAATAACCTAATAAGAACGCATAATGTTTTCAAAATTAGATATCATGGTTAGTAGAGGCCGATCTTTGATCGGTGAGCAGGGTGCTCACGGCGATTTTCTCAATCGCATCTAAGTTCCCGAGCCGAGGCAACTTTGGTGATGACGACACGGCCTTAGGCAAACGAGTCGTGGTTTCCTAAATTTCCCAAAAATAAAATATTTAGGTGGCGACTCAGATTCAGCAAAGCGCCTATGTTTGGCATTTCTTTTCAAAAATCTGTTTTCAAACGACGGTTTGATTTGGACTCTTTGGTTCAGACATTTAACCGTGACAATTTGAGTCCGAATCAGAGGAGCCCAAGACGAACGGAACGAGGGGGACTCATTCCTCCCGGGCGCTCGGGACGCCTATAGCGTCTGCTCATATGCTAATGGATGTATCACGAATGTAACCATGACTTATGATTTCCTCAGATATGATCCGAACAAGTATGATTTTGATACAATATGAATTGATTTCAAATCAGCATTTAACTCATTCATTGAAACCCCTTTACTCATTTATTAATCACTGGCTTTCGTCACGCTTTACTATATATATGTAGGTAAGGCGCACATGACCCAGCGAGTTGACGGCCTGCTTCTTTTGTTACAAACGCTATGCCTCCCGAGGAGGTTCCGCTTGAAGCCTATTGATATAGCTGTTTTTTTTTTTACCATGCTAGTCTGTATATGTGTTATGTAAAGTCAGGTCTTAGGGACTATTCTCTATAAATATTGATGTATCTGACTAGCATGTTTTTGTATATAAATAAGGTTTGAGAAGTTCTGCTTTGATGTTCTGATCACAGCTCATCGGACCTTGTTTATTTTATATATTTGCTTTTGTTGCCCCTTATTATTTGTTAATCTGTACAGAGGCCTTTAGTAATCCACGGACATCAATGCATTTACGCCAAACCCACAGTGGCTATGGTTTGGGTCGTGACAGAGTAGTATCAGAGCACGAGTTATACCGTACACATAGGTCCGTATGAGCTTAGGATGTCCTAGTAAGAGTTAGGCATTCTATTTGCATGTGTGAGTGTGTGTAATAGAATCAATATTAAAACCTAATGTACATTTGAATAATCAATTAAAGGAAATGAATAAGATTATGCCTATGTTTAATATCACTTGATATCTCAGAGTGTAAGATGGAGAATGCAAGGAACTGTGAGAGTGAATCTTCAGAGGCTCGCATGGGTTTAATGGAACAAATGTTGGCAAGATTGATCGAGACCTAACACGCTAAAGAAGACAAAGAACCTTTACTCTTCGCTTCCGCACAAGCCAAGCAGATGACAATGACATTATTAATGGACACGGTTCATGAAAATAAAACCGCCAACGTTCTACGGCGGAATTGCACCCTTGAAAGCTGAGACGTGGTTACTTGAAATGGAAAAGTTGTATGAAGTATTTCCGTATTTTGAAACTCAGAAAGTCTTGTTAGCCACCTACACTTTGAAAGATGAAGCCCGCAGGTGGCGGTTGTTAATCCGAGGCGGCAATGAGAATATGGCATGGGCACAGTTTAATGCCATTTTCTACGACAAGTATTTTCCTCAATGTTTCAGGGATCGAAAGGTGTTCGAATTTCAGGAACTTAAACAGGGAAGAATGTCAAGGCGTAATATGAAGCTAAGTTCACCGAAAGTTAGCACGATTCGCCCACATATGGTGGACACAGATTACAAGAAAGCCCGAAAGTTTGAAGGAGGATTGATCTGACGTGTTTGATCGGGTAGGCGCTCAAATTGCCTACTTATGGGGAAGTCCTAGATGAGCCTTAATGGCAGAGGCTACCCTAGTTTCCATGAGACAAAGCAAAGCCCCAAAGACTCTACAAAGAAATGAGTGGAGAGGAAAAAGATCCGGTTTGGTTTTAGGAAAGGCGGTCCTTTAGTAATAAGAAGAAAACACGTGGACTTGGAGCAACTCAAGTCAAAGTAGTGGGTCTCTCACGGCCTATTCTCGATTGTAACAGGCATAGGGGTGTGGCCGAAGGCCCTGCTTGTTTTGTGGCTACCGTCATATGATGAGAGATTGTCCGCTAGATTCGAGACTACTAGCGCCCTGCAACAAGTTCACGGATCCGCTTTTTAATAGCCAAAACCAATGTTAAGGCCAATGCAGAAAGGAACCTTTGAGACAAGACCGGTGTTTGCCTTAGTGCAGTGGACGCATCAACACCTATACTGTGGTGTCAGGTACACTTTCTGTATGTTCTCAAAATGCATGTGTATTGATAGATTCTGGTTCTACACATTCTTTTGTGTTACATGTTTTTTCTCAAAATTGACTAGGCCATTAGAACTTATGACATATGTGCTATCAGATCTATGCCATCCGGGGACTCTATGATGTGTACTCATATATATCCAAAGATGTGATGTTAGGGTTGGTGATATGATGTTATATGTGGACTTATTACCTTTGGACATTCATCATTTTGATTGTATTTTGGAGAATGATTGGTTGATTAAATATCGTATACCATTGATCTGTGCAAACAAAATGCTGTGTTTAGACTGCTGGGTATGCTCAATTTACTTTAGTGGAATGGGGTAGTTCCTCCCCATACTTAATCTCAACTTATGAAAGTCAGAAATTACTTAGGAATGGATGTAGGGGTTATCAGGTTGCATAACGACCACATCGTCTGGATAATTTTACCGTAAACGATCCTTATTGTTTGTGAATTTCGATGTGTTTCCGATCGCATCGGGGACTTAGTTGACAGAGAAATTGAATTTATTGCTGAGGTGTTTCGGGACACAACCTATTTCCAAGACTCCCATGTATGTCTATCTCAATTGAAAGAATTGAAAACCCAACTTCAGAACTCATAGACAAGAACTTTATCCGCCCTAGTACTTCACCTTGGGGTGCTCCAGCCTTGTTTGTCAAAAAGAATGATGGATCTTTGAGATCGTATAGATTACGGAATCAATAAAGTGACTATCAAGAACAAATACCCTCGCCTGAATAGATGACTTCTTTGACCAACTTCAGGGTGCCCAAGTATTTTCTAAAATTGACCTCAGGTCGAGGTATCATCAATTAAAAGTTAGAGCCAAGGACATAGAGAAAACTGCATTCCGAACTAGATATGGACATTATGAATTCTTAGTAATGCCGCTTGGGAGATCACGCCATTGGGTGATTGCCTAGTTGGTTGGGCAATCGAGAATTTTGTTGAATGTTTCCAAGTACTTGGTGTTGTACGCCCAGAGTGAGTCGCCTTGCTCCATCTTGTCACGAGTAAGTGGTCGACTTCTTTGGACATTTTGGTGTTGGTTTTGAATTGGGTCATAAACGCCGCCAACCATCGCCAACTCTCGACATTTTCCTCCGTAGCCTCTCCAACCACTTCAGCCCAACTCATCCAAACTTGATGGGATAATAAGGCACATAAGGGCATTATTTCGCCTATAGCCACCATGACTGTTAGAAGTGGCTTACGGCATATATGGATTAATTTTTTCATCAGAGAGCATAAACTTGGCCGGTAGAAGCGCAGAGAAAGGGCGTGGTTTCTATCTCAAGAGAGAAAGGGGTGGCGCTTAATCTCGCCAGTTCTATCTAAAGGACATGTATAATGGGCGTGGGCAGACATTTACTTCTTCATTGGCGCGACCTCCGTGGGACAACCGCCGCAATGTTGGCACCTTGTGCGCTTTCGCCCGCCATTGTTCTTCCAAGACGCCCTCGTTCTCCGAACGCAGAGTAGGAGTATCTTGACATTGTCGGCGAATATGAGACCAGATTCGTTATCTCGCACACAAGACTTCTCCACCGGGTCGAGTCACCAACCCCATTGTTTCGTGATGGAAAGGGAATGCGCCCTTGTTAGCTCGCTACTTGAGTGACGTAATCAGGTGCGCCACCGCGGTTATCCACTCCAAAGAACACTCTTCCTTTGACTTGCCGCCATTTCATCTTCGCCGCCATCCTCCGAATGATGGCTTTTTGGTTTCTTAACTTATGTTCTAGGCGCCGAGTGTGACTTTCACCGCCACCCCATCTGCTCTAAGAGTGGTCTGGTTTTTGTATGTACGCTTATCTCAAGGCTCTCTAGAGGGCCCTCTGGAGGAAGTCTCCAAGCCCGCCATGGTCGGAACGGCAGGAGGGCCATCTTTTCTCCGAACTGACTCAGGGGTGACGCCATCAACGATGGATTGTGGTGTTTCGTCGATGTAAGCCATGAAGAGTGATCGGACAAGCTTGGAGGACAAGGTTTTGTCTGCCGAAAAATTTCCACAGACAGTGCCAATTGTACGTGGAGGAAATATTTGTCACTTTCCGAGCTATGCTTAGCGCGGTGTCACGCCTTCATTCTAGGACCATGCTGATTGTCTGGTCTTGCCGATAATTCCTTATTGTAGGCTCAACTGAGCTCCACAATCGCGATCGAGCTTTCGCCTGGTCGAGTTCAGTCTTCTGAGGACAAATCCCGTCCAACTTAGCAGATCGCACAACCCCATCGGGCTAGTGGTTCAAAGTTGTCCCAACTTGACCAGATTAAATCTTCCATTTGTCGCGCACCCAACACCTGACCAAGTAAAGACCCTGACTCGCCCAAAGTAGCTCGACCAATTATTAAGTCATAAATCTCCCTCTCATTTTTGATAAAAGAAAATAATATTTTTATCATTTTATTTCATTATTTATATGTATTCACACAACATTAATTCTTTTTATAAAACAAATAATAAAATCCATCCTAACACATAGAAAGCCACAAGTAAATATTGCTAAAAGAAATATTGAAAATGGATGTTTAGGCCCATTTGGAGATATATTATTGTAACGTAAAAATTAAAAAGTATTACAAGTTTATCACATTATTTCTTTTATATTTTTACATGTTTTTTTTTTATTATAAAACATTTAAAAATTTAAAAATCAACTAAAATAACTAATTATCATTAAAAAAAACTAAAATAACTAATTCAGGTTCCGTTTATTTTTAGAGGTAGAAAGAGGGAATTGATAGTGAAGAGATTAGTAAAATTGTGTTTGTTTTCATAGTGAGAGGATTAGTAAAATTATGTTTATTTTGTTACTGAGGGAATTGATAGTGAGGGGATTGTTAAATTATTTTTATACAAATAATAAAACTAATAAAATGATGATTTTTACTTAACAAAAAATATAAAAACATTAAACATTAATGTTTACAAAAAAAATGCCCAACAAGTAAAAAAATAAAATAAAATAAATTCAGTTGACTGATTGATCAGCGGGTTGACCGGTCGGACGTCCCGGCGAATGTCCAGCAACTCACTAAGCCGACGAAGTATTTTTGTAATACCACATTTTCACCAGACTATCAATCTGCTCGCCCAAGACCTATCCTACTTGGAACGGACAACCAATTCAAAGGCTACAAACAAAACAAATATCAGTTACATGCTCTGTTCATCCATCACAATTCACTCCGGACAGTGATGGTGCCCAAACAAACCGGACCTCATACACTTTAATTGTTGTGGGTCTATGTACAATGTGGTAAATAAATACAATACAAATAAAAATTAGAAAGAAACAAAAAGTGTGAAAATCAAAAGTTAAGTAGCACTTGTTGCTTGTTACTTCCGCCTCTGCTGCAACATTTTTCATTTTCTGAATAAAAATATTTCAAAAAATTTATAAATTTATATTAATGACCACACATATTTGGAGGTTTTTTTTAATATTCTAAAAATTCAAATTATTTATCCAAGTACTAATTCACTTGTCAAACTATTTACTAAATTAATCTATTTTTTAAAAAAACATAAATTAAAAATATGATGTTATTATGAAATCATATTTAAAATGTAATTTCATAATAAAAATCACATATTAAAGATGCAATTTTAGTCTTGTTTGAAAAGTAGGTTGAGACTTTAATCCACTAGAAGATAAAAGTTAAAAAGTCAATAAAAGAAAATATCATATTTAATCTATAATTATTTTACTTTTTCTCTCACAAAATTACAAAAAATTTAAAAATTCTAAACAAAATTTTTTGAAAAATTATTCTAAAATCCTTTTCTTATTTTTAATAATGAGCGAGGTCCACAATATTATTTTGTAATGTCTAGGTCCTTTTATTTCCACAATAATGCACTCGTTCTTTCCTTTCCTTTCTCTCTTCCTTTTTTTTTTTACTATATGAAGCTTTTAGAATTACTAGAAAAATGCTCACACCTTTCAAGACCGCACTTCTCTCTCTAATCTTCAACATCCATCGATTTGCCGATTCCTTCATCTACACTAATCGGTCGATTTGGTATGACTTTTCTTTCTATTCATTTAATTTTTTTTGTTTTTGAAGTTGTGGATTTTGTTTGAACCTTGGCTTATTTTCGCTTTGATTAGGTGGATCGCGATGGTTCATTCCCAAGCAGCAAAATGATGGAGAATCAATTGCCGATGCATCCAGATCTCTTCGACGCCGCTTCTAACCAAAACGTTCTCACGCGATGATAGCACCGTCGATGACATCACCGTCGATGACGTGAACTCTACCTACATCGCCAATAAGGAAGGTATGAGTGGTTGTGAAGGTGATAAGTGAGTTCATGTATTGATTGTAAGAGTTGTCATAGAGAGTTGAGAGAGTAACTAAGATTTGAGAACCAAATAGAAGTCAACCATTAGATATGGATTACAAAGAGGAAATGGGTAAATCGAAAAGAGATTGTCAATTTCCATGGTTTTAATGAATTATAGCAATATAAACTACACATGTACTCCTTGATGTTCAATTCTTTCCAAATTTGTGAAATCTGTTGTGAGATCATATTTGATAGTTTGACCAAAGCAAATTGATACTATACTTGTTTGAGAACTAGTTTGATGGATGGAATTAGTAGAAAACGCAATTTTCTCTGGTTTGATCAAAATACAAAGAAAATTGTAAGCAAATAAGATAAATTTGTGAACATATCAAAGAAATTTACAACCAAAGAAATTCTCTGGTCTTCCCAGAATTTCTTTGGAGAGAAATTATCTGGAAAGTTTAGAGAAATTCTATGGATCAAATTTTCTCCGGGTAAAATCAGAAAAGAGATTGTCAATTTCCATGGTGAAATGGTGCTTTTACTGAACTACAACAATATAAGCTACACATGTACTTATTGATGTTCAATTCTTTCCAAATTTGTGAAATCTGTTATGAGATCATATTTGATAGTTTGAGCAAAGTAAGTTGATACTGTACTTGTTTAAGAACTGGTTTGATGGATAGAATTAGTGGAAAACACAATTTTCTAGGTTAATCAAAAACACGTAAAAATTGTAAGTAAATCGAGAAAATTGAGCAACCTAGAGAAATTTTGAACATATCGTATAAATTTCAACGAGAAATTCTCTAAATCGAATTTTTTCTAGATTGAACTTTCTTTGGAAAGTCCGAGAATTTCTCCGATCAAATTTTCTAGATTGAATTTTTTTCGAGAAAGTTCAGAAAAATTCATCGAATTGAATTTTCTAGATCGATGTTGAGGACCTTAGACATTATGAAAATATTGGGTGTCCTTTATGCTATAAAACTGGTGAGATCACATTTGATAGTTTGAGCAAAGTAAGTTGATACTTGCATTTGTTTAAGAACCGGTTTGATGGATAGAATTAGTGGAAAACACAATTTTCTAGGTTGATCAAAACACGAGAAAATTGTAAAAAATTAGAAAAATTGAGCAAACTAGAGAAATTTTGAATATATTAGAGAAATTTCAAACCGCATAAATTCTCTAAATCGAATTTTCTAGATTGAATTTTCTCTCGAAAGTCCAAAGAAATTCTCTAGATTGAATTTTCTCTAAAAAGTCTGAGAAATTCTCCTGAATTGAATTTTTCAGAGATCGATGTTGAGGGACTTTAGACATTATGAAAATATTAAGTGTTTTTTTATGCTATAAAATCTTAATACGAGGATCTCAAAAAAAATTCCAATTTTTAGTTTAATTAAAATAATCAAAAAATAAAACCGTATTAAAAAATTATTCCCAAATCAAGGCTTTTATATAACATGAACTAACAATGACTTATTTTGAGAAGTAAATTAAAATTAATTTTTAATTTTTTATAATTTTTTAAAAATATATATATAAAAAATTAATCAATGTGTTTGGTTTTAATTTCTAAATTCATTTCTAGAAATTATTTAGGTGCCGCTTAGTAACACTTACGTTTCTTTTTTTGTTTATATTTATAAAAATTTTAAAAACTCAAATAAAAAACTTGTTTGGTAAAATTTTGATTTATAAATCGCTGGTCTCAGCTTATAAATTTGGCCAAAAAATGAAAATACAAAAAATCTGTTTCCGTTTTGAGCTTTGAGTTTTTTTTTACTACCCAACACTAGCCACCACTGCCATCATTTTCCACCATCGCTTCGCCACCACCCCCACCACCACCCACCACCCACCGCCACCACCACCACCCACCGCCACCACCATCCACTCACCCACTTGCCACCACTCGCCACCACCATCCACCCTTCGCCATCACTACCACCACCACCATCACCACCTACTTCCACCCGCCAACACCATCCACCACTGCCACATTACCATCCACCGTCTGCCACCAAGACCACACCTACTTATCGCCACCACTCACCACACTGCTGCCACCACCACCACCTACCACCCATCTCGCCACCACTACCAACCACCCACCACCATTACCAACCACCCACCACCACTACCACCTACCACTCGCCATCACACCCATCCACCCACCACCACCACCTCACCACCCGCCACCACCCACCACCACCTGTCATTCGCCACCCACCTACCACCACCACCCACCAATTGCCACCCGCCACCACTCTACCACACCCACTCACTACCACCTACCACCACCCGCCAATCACACCACCCATCCACCACCACCACTACCCGCCACCCGCCATCCTCCACCCACCGCCACCACCACCTACCACCCGCCACCACCACCATCGCCACCACCCACTCGCTACCACCCACCACCCGCCATCGTTACCATCCAACCACTACTACCACCCACCACCACTACCAACACACCACCACCACCTCAGCCTACCCACCACCCAATGGCCACCACTTTCCACCACCATCTTCCGCTACTTGTCACCACTGCATTAATTTTTTTTATATTTTTAAATTTTTAAAAATATTTTGTCAATTACCAAACGCATTTGTAGTTTATGTTTTTCTAAAAATAAACAAAAATCAGTTTATAAAATTTTTGTAAATATAAACTGAGCCAAACACACACTTAGTTTTATATCTTGAGTTTTTGTTTTTCGTATTTTTTCAATGAATATTTTTAAAATTTTACATAATTTTTTTTTGACTTTTAGATGCACTTTAGATGTATCTAAATAGTAAAATATTTTAAAAAATTAATAAATATACAAAAATATAAAAAAAATGTATTGACTTTTTGTATTTTTTTTAATATTTTGGTATTTCGTGAATTTTTGAAAGATTTTTTTTATAAATATTATATTTTTTAAGTATATTTATATTAGGTGTGTTTAAAAGTTTTAAAAATTATTTAAAATATTAAAAAAATCAATAAAAATAATAAAAAAATTTCTAAAAAATAAATTTGAAAATTTGAAATTGAAGCGAGGGGTTTTTTGAGATGATCTAAATAAATGTACTTTTTAACTTTTTATGAAATATGAGTTGGATATGAGTTGAGTTTTAAATGATATAATAAAAAAATAATGTGACTTAAATAAAATGATGTGATTTAAATAAAATAAAGATTTTTTAATTTTTAATTTTTTTTTAATTTATGACAAACAAGACTTGTGACTTAAAAAAATGAATTTCATATTGAACAAATTTTCAAAGAATAATGTTTGAGAGCCCGAAATCTGGGGCTCGAATACGGCTCGAAGCCCAAAACGACGTTGTTTTGGGCTTCGATTTTTTTTTTTTTTTTTTCTTCTCTTTCTTTCTCTTCGTCTTCTTCGTTGAACAGAAAGAAGAGCAGAGGCGAGAGAAAGAAGAGCAAGTTTCGCCAGGCGTGCGCCGCAGCTGTCTGCCAGCCTTGTCGCCGTCCGATCTCAGCCTCGCCGCCGTCCACCTCCACCCGCCTCCACCTCCGCCTCCGCCTCCAACCCCATTTTAGGGCCCCTCCAGCCTGCCTCCTCCTCCTCCTTCTTCCTCCTCTCCTTCTTCTTCTTCTTCGAAATTGAGCCGTTTAAACCCTTTGACCCTGTATTCAATACTCATTTTCAAAACCTCTTAACGTTTCAAAGCCAAAGCCCGCTTGGCAGATTGGTTTTGAGGTTTTTTATGTTAAAATAATAAAAAAATAAAATAATTTTTAATTTAATAAAATAAAATATTATATTTAAAATCATAATTATTATATTTTTAAAAAAATTTAAAAAATTTAAAAAAATTTCAAATCAAATTTTTTAACTTTAGATTAAAATAATTAAAAAAAAATACTAAAATCAAAAAATCAATCCACTGCCCTGAGCTCAAAGCCGGTTTTGAAAGTTCAAAATCTCACCTTGTATTGCGTCTACACAACAGTCTCACACTAATCATGTCACCTCAAGCTAACAATAATTTATGTTCTCACTTCTTGTCGCTTTCTTTCCATGCCCTTCCCTTCGACCAACCTCTGTAAATTTCGCTCAGAGAATCGAAACCAGAGCTTCTGAATAACCAAATCTCTTTCCTTCATATATATACTTTATCATCATCATCTTCTCTCTACAAATTGCATTTGGTCTCACACAAAACCTCCATTGATGGAATCATCACCGATCTCAATCCAACAGACCTCCACCAAGACCCAAATCCTGAATCCTCCCCAAAACCACTTCCCTACAAGAAAAGCTTGTCACTTTCATCGGAGGCCGCTACACCTGAACCCCTCGTTCCGTGAAGACTCTTATTTTGTTTCCCACCTCAAATCTCCGAACGCAAAGCTTCCAAGAGCTTAAAGACAAGCTCATGGCTTCTCATGGTCCAGACTCCATGTGGGCCATCTCTCTCCTCTCCAATGATGACAAATCAGATGTGATTCTCTCAAATTCTCCGAGCCAGAGACTTGAGTCACTGACTTGCTCCAAATGCTTCTCAAGTGCCTCCAATGGCGAAAAGACTTCGGAGCCGACACCATTTTAGACGAAGATTTGGGTTTCAAAGAGCTTTGAAGGTGTTGTGGCTTATATGCACGGTTTTGACAGAGAAGGACACCCAGTTTGTTACAATGCTTATGGGGTTTTCAAAGATAAGGACATGTATGACAGGATATTTGGGGACGATGAGAAGCTCCAGAAGTTTCTTCGATGGAGGGTTCAAGTTCTTGAAAGAGGATTAAGCTTCTGCATTTCAAACCCGGGATTAACTGATTATTCAAGTCACTGATCTTAAAGACATGCCTAAAAGAGAGCTCAGAGTTGCTTCCAATCACATTCTCTCTGTTTCAAGATAATTACCCTGAAATGGTCGCTCGTAAGGTAAAAAATCACATTTTTAAAAGTGTTTTCTGTGTTTTTCATACTGGGTTTTTGGATTTTGATGGTTTTGTTTTCTGTTTTTTATTTTTATTTTTTCTTTTTCTTTGTGGGTATGTATTACCATCAAATGGTCGCCCGTAAGGTAAAAAATCACATTTTTGAAATTGTTTTCTGTGTTTCCGAAACTGGTTTTTGGATTTTGATGGTTTTGTTTTTGGGTTTTTTGTGTGTGTGTATTACCATTAAATGGTCGCTCGTAAGTTAAAAATCACAATTTGAAAAGTGTTTTGTGTTTTTGAAACTGGGTTTTGGATTTTGATGTTTTTATTTTCTGGGTTTGTACAGATATTCATCAATGTACCATGGTACTTCAGTGTGTTGTATTCAATGTTCAGTCTGTTCTGACTCAACGAACTAAGAGCAAGTTCGTGATCTCTAAGGAAGGGAATGCTGCAGAGACATTATACAAGTTAGTACAGCTCTGTTCCTGATTTGGGTTTTTAATTTGATCTGTTAAATCATAAATGCTTGTATGTTGTTTCATTGTTTGCCTGTTATCTTCTATTTATAGTATCAAGTTATGAATGTTTCAATTGCTTCATTACAGAGTTGTTTGTTTGTTACTACTCTTTAGAGATCAGGTCTGTTGACTATTGCTCTTTATGGTCTCTTTGGTTGTGTTTTTGTTTTCTGTTTTATTTTTGAAAACACATTTCCTTTTTTATTTTTGGGGGCTCTGTGCAATTTGTGTATGCTGTTTTCCTTTCCTTTCTTATATCGGTGTTTGGGATTTTGTTTTTTTTGTTTTGTTTTTCATCAAATTTCATGAAAACAGAGTAAGAATGGGCAGATGTTCTTATATTCTCTAAATGGTCCATTTGATATGAACACAATTGTTTCTTTGTTATTTTGATTTTGGGATTTTGTTTTCTTCTTTTGGATTGTCAGTTAGTTTAGTTAATTGAATTTGGTTTTGTTCATTATGATCAGGTTTATTAGGCCAGAGGATGTTCCAGTTCAATATGGTGGATTGAGTCAGACCCAGTGATCTGCAGAACGGTCCAAATTCCCAAACCAGCCTCCGAGTTCACTGTAAAAGGGGGAGAAAGTGAACATACAAATTGAGGGCATTGAGGTTCATTTGCAATTATTTTTTGTTAGTGAATATCTCTTTTAAAAGTCTTTATAATTACTTTTACTTTCTGTTAATGGTCATCTAACTTGGAGCATCTTTTGTGTAGAATTCACTCCGACTTTACTTTATAATTACTAGAAGTCGATTGCCCGTGAGAAATAGAAAGTTGTATCCGTCATAGGGAAAAGAAGAAAGAAATTGACGGGAGATGGATTACGTAGGGGGCAATTTAGGAGGTGCTTCAACTCGAATTTGAGCCGGCACTCCTCACTCTCAGTATCTAAGTTTAAAGCTTTATATAATAGAATAAAATGTCAAGGTGTCAAAATAATTGTTGATTGTATTGATGCATTCATGGTTATTTATAAGTGGTGCTACTTAATAGTTAATACCTTGATTTATTTGGGTATGAGTAAATTTTAGTAAAATTGTACAAAAATGATGGTAGTGTTGGGATTTTGAAATGTGTGAGAATCAAAATTTTATTCTCCTATGACCCATAACACTATAAGGTTAAATGGGCATTCAAATTATGCCCATTTTATAAGATATTTTTGTAGGTAGCTTTTTCGTTGGTTAGACTTGACATCGTGTCTTCTCCCAAAAAATACCTGTTGATCATGTGTTGCATCTAATACGTGTCTCAGTTATGTAATGTTGCTTAATGTGTTTGCGAACAATTCATGCTTTATTACGAAATTAGTAAATTCTTACTAGTTTAATTGTTGAAATATATCATGGCTCTTTGTCTAATTTGGGGTTGATTAATTAGGGTTGGTAAAAGTGACAATAACATGGGACATTGTGGTGGAGGATGGGATTTGGACTATAGTGCCGAGTTTGTGCCACTTGTGGAAGGGAGCCGGCACCATTGCTGCAAGTTGAGAAGTTGAGGAGGATTGCGGCCACAGAAGCTGCTGATTCACAACCATTTACAGCCAGAGAAGCGGGCAAAATGGTGTTTTTCTTGTTGATAAACACTGCCTCCCGGAAAAGAAAAGTTGCTGCCTACTGATATGTAGTCCGAAATCCACAGCCATCTAAGCTTAATTAAATGAAGTGACTGTTTTATGCTTTGTTTGTTTATTTTTTGTTCAACTTTGCTTTGTTGGTCTTTTTTTTGTTGAGGATTTATAGTTCATGTTTGTGGACTTGTTTATATCTACTCGATGATAGTAATTTAGTATTACTATTATGTATAAAAATGGTGTTTGCTTAATATAGAAGAAAAGCTGTGCAACTTTGTTTGTACTTCTGTTCATACATTTGTCTTGTGGTGTGTGGTGTACCAACACAAGATTCTTGGCTTCTTTGCTTGGTAGTCTTTTGGTGTTTTAGTTTTGAATTTTTTTTCAAAAATTGTTCATTGTGAGTGAGCCTCTACGAAGTTATACCTCAAGACACATTGGTGAGCCCCTATGAAAATTCAATTTCCTGAGTCATAGGAGTTGGGCTAATTTTATTCAATTACATTCGAATCATAAAAAGTGAGTTGGGCTAATTTTTATTTAAACACGGTAAGATGTTAGTGGTGTGGTGTTTTGCAGTAACATTTAATAAATATTTTTAAAAAAAAAAAAGCTGGTTAAAATAAGAAAAAATTCATTATTTTTAAAGGGATTTATTTCATTTATTTTTATGTTTTTAAAGAGCCTTGTAGTCTAGAAGTAAGATCTAAAAGTGACTTTCTTTTATTTATTTATTTTATTTCAAATCACTATAAAAGAAGAAAAGTAACAATAAAAAGTAATCATCAAATACCAGCTTAATACACTTCTGCACGGTTGGTTTGGGAATTGATTGATTTTTTAATTGTTTTAATCTGAGGCTAAAAAGTTTATAATTTGTAAAATAATTTTTTTCGATTTTTAGTTTTTTTTTTTTTGGCTGAGAATATAATCCAATGTAAATGATTCATGAATTAGATATGTATATTTTATCTTATTAAATTAAAAATTTATTTTATTTTTTGTGATTAAAAATAATTTTAAAAACCCTAATTTTTTACTTTCCAAACAAATGCCTCATGCCAGAGAGTATGCATGTTTGCTTTATCCAAGTGGGCGAGAGAGAGAAGTGGTGCCTCAGGTTGTGTCTTGGGTGTGAAAGAGAAGAATTGTGGGGAGTGTTCATTTCATATTTATCTCTTGTTTGGTTACTTCTGATTTTGGGCTAACTACTTTTCGGGTATATGGGGAAAAAGATGAAAGCGAAAAGTGCGGAAATTGACTGGTCTCTGAAAGTGGGTTTTCTTCTGGGGAAACTTTGGATGATAGTTTTTGGAGACTAGTCACGGGCCAAAGCGTGCTCTGATAGTGAAATTTTTTGATATAGATAGCGTGTTGTCAAAACGTATGATCTGAATTATTTTAGATTTCCTGTTTTTTCTCTCTGTATCCTCTCGTTTTGTAGGTACGGATATATTAATATTATGCCTGCTAATCTTGAGATTGTAGTGAATGTCTGGTAAGGCGTGTTTGATAGGCTTATTTTAATTTATATTTTAGTTTTTTAGTTTAATGTAAGTTATTTTAATACGTTTGGTTCACCAATACAAATATAGTAATTTTTATAAGCCTTAAAAAATCAACTTTATTCTTTTGAGTGGAGGAGGAGAAACTTTGGAATTTATAAATAAAGCAATTAGTTTATATTTACAGCTATAAGCTATAAGTTTATTGCTTATAAAGCTTAAAAATCACTTTTCACGCCAATAAAATTTCTACCAAACTACTATACTCTTCAAATAATCATTCAAAAATTCAACTTTTTGTAATCAGATCATAAAAAAATATTTTTTTGTGAATTTTGGTGTAAAATGGGCCAATCTTTGACTTCAGATTATTAAAAATTAGTTACATTAATCCAACTTTTAGTAAGTTAACCAAAAAATAAAAATATTTATGCTCTGGCCAATTTTTAATTTTAATTTTTTTTTTCTTGGTAGCATTTTTTTTTTTTTACCTAATGCCATTCTTATATTGTAGTGTCCTCAGGGATTATTATAGAGATAGTGCTTTTTCTGCTTTCTGTGTTTTGTTTGATTTGAAAATGGCAGTCAAGTCTGCAAGCAAAACCCTGTAGGTGTGGCTGTAAAATAATGCATTGTATGTTGCGCCATACTAGGTTGTAGCCTTTCAAACTTCAAAACAATATCACCCAAAAAAAATATATCTTTATTTTGTTTTTTTTTTTTTTATTAATTTTGTTTAAAAAATATTCATCCGGCCAATTTTTTCTCTTAAATTTCTATCGGTATAGAGATTAGAAGGAATTTGGAAAGCGAAAAGGAAAGTGCAAAGAAACTAGGTGAAAATGTAAGTATATTTATCTACATTTCACATAATCCTTTTCCTTTTCCCTTTCCAAATCATTCCTCAAATCTCCCAACCACTACAAATGTAATGGTGTATTTTGCTGAGATTTGTGAAGGGTTTATGAAAAGGCAATAAACTGTGTGAGCTGTAAAGATATTTGGTTCACATTTCACATAATCCTTTCCTTTTCCTTTCCAAATCATTCTCAAATCTCCCAACCAAAACACAACAGAATGAAGACTTCTGCTAAGAAAATTTTAAAAAATTGATCAACATTTAAATATTTTTTTAAACTCACATATACATTTTTGGGAAATGGCAAAAGTTGGCTTTTAGCTTTTTATCAAATTTTTGGCTTTTTAAAAGTGATTTGGAAGTTTAGTAAAAAGTACCGCTTTTTTACTTTTTTGGTTTTAATATTTTTTAAAAGTGTCACATCACTTCAAAAATGACTAAAATATCCTTTACTTTTTTGATTTTTAAATTAATTAATCAAAATTTCTAGAGGGTAATTCTAAGTAAATTTAGGGGTGCTTGGCAATCTCCCAAATGGAAATTGTTAGATTTTTGGCAACCCTTGAGTTTAGAGCAACACACTGAAAAAACGTTGGCTTTTTTTTGCCAACTTCCTGCAAATGGCACAAAGAATAAATTATCTCATTAGGGAGATTATGGAAGGAATAAAATTATGTGAGTAACTATTAACTCAAAAAATGGTGGCACTTGGCAAGGGTTCTGGGGTTTAAGGTTTTCCCTAGGTCCTCGCAGTTCGGAATCCCCTTCACACCTCTCGAAAGAAGAGCGAAAGCACGGTTTATTGTGAGGTTGACCTCAAGGATGCTCTTATCAACTTCATACTAAGGTATACCTTCACAAGGAAGCCTTTAATTCTCCTCATGCAGTCCTTTCTAATGGCTTGCTCTCATGAGAGGTCTTAATAAGCTTCCAGTGCGTTATAGTCTCTGCCTTGAATCTAACAACAGACATGAGATCTCCTGTGTTTCTAAGGCCAGCTTGGACTCAAGTGAGAGTGAGAGATTTCACAATAAAAAAAAAAAAAAACTATTGATTTTATTATTAGAGAAGTGAGGGGTTTGACATGGATCCTTAAATAAATATAGTTAGATCTTTATTAAAAAATATATTAAATATTGGGCAAATTATATAAATATTTTTATAGTTTGATGATTTGTCATATTTTGATTCTTGACTTTTCACCAGACACATTTGACCATGAATTTTGAATTTTGTTTCAAATAAGAACAAATTGAATATATAATTAGATTTTTACAAGGGCAAAATTGTTAATTTGATAAAAAATATAAACTACTCTGACAAAAATAAATGTCAAACAAATATTTTTGAATTTTTAAAAATTCGCTTTCACCTACTAAAAATAAAATTATGTAAAATTGATGCTAAATCTTTTTAGACATTTGTTTATTTATTTTTACCAAAATTAATTTTTTATTATGTATTTGATGAGATGATCATGTAAAATTAATTTTAAAAATGAATCATATAATTTTTTATTAATTTTACATAATTTTACATATGGGATAAAAATAATTTAAAAAATTAAAAATATTTTTTTTGACATTTATTTTTGTCAAATTAGTTTTATGAGTTTTATCAAATTGACGCATTTTACTCTTTGAAAAATCTAATGATATTTGCAATTGTCCTTATTTGTAAATAAAATTCAAAAATTCAAAGTATAAATGTGTCACAATTGAAAAAATTAGGGACCAAAAGTGATATAAAGTTCCTAAACTATAAAGACTATTTGTGTAATTTGTCTTAAATATTTTATATAATATTTAAGTCTCATATAGTGTGAGAGTTATATATATGAATACGTGTGTAAAATTTATTGTTTTATATTTTTAGAATTCCTACAAGATTACTATAGGCGTAAATCAATTTTGAAAATAGCTTCAGTTCATTTGGGTCTCATTTTGATCGTATTAATTGCTTAATAGACAGGTCTCTAGAAGGGCTAAGGTGCTACCGGGAATAGTTCGAATTTGGAGAAGGAATGAGTAAAGAAGCAAGGTTAAGAAGAGAAGCGATAAGAAGAAGAAGAAGAAGAAGGGAGGAGAAGAGAAACCTGATTACCATCAAACGCATGAGGCAGAGCTTTGCGCCGAGGCAGTGGCTGAGGCTGATAAGTGACGATCGGGTTAACGAGAGTGATGAGTCATGACGATCGGGTCGAACGAAATATGGACGCCGACGACTGCGATTTCTCTCGGCTTCGTTTTTTTCTCTCACTTGTTCAACCTAAACGAAGAAGAAGAAAAGAAAAGAAAGAAGGGAAAAAGAAAAAAGAAAAAGAAAAAAATCAAAATCAAAACACAAACGACGCCGTTTTGGATTTTTGAGTCGCACTTCTGTGTTTTCACTACCGCCGCCCTCAAACATTTTTCGCTATTTTTAGAATTTGTGGGTTCATAACAAAATGAAGGGCAAATTATATTAATAGTCGCTATAGTTTGAGTTTGTATCAATTTAATCCTTTATTCTTAATTGTGACACATTTGACCTCAATTTTGAATCTGTTCCAAATAAGAACAATCAACATACTATCATAACAAGACAAAAATCAATAATTTGATAAAATATAAACTAATTTGACAAAAATTTTCAAATGTCAAAAAAATATTTTAAAATATTTAAAAATTATTTCATCCACCAAAATAAAATGGCGTAAAATTGAGAAAATTGGAATTTACATGATCATCATCCACATATATAATAAAAATTAATTTGGGGTTTGTATCACTTTTTAATCATTGACTTCAATTGTGACACACATTTGGACTCTTGGCCTTAAATTTGTTCAAAATAAGCATCAATTAAATAAGCATCAATATTTAATTTCAAGGACAAAATTATCAATTTGATAAAATATAAACCAATTTGACAAAAATAAATGTCAAAAAAATATTTTTAAAAATAATATGTAAAAAATTATTTTATCTCATTAAAATAAAATTATGCAAAATTGATAAAATTAATTTTACATGATCATCATCCGCCAAATATATAATAAAATTAATTTGGTAAAAAAATAAATGCCTCAAAAAGGTTTATCAATTTTATATAATTTTATCTTTAAGAAGTGTGAAATAATTTCTTTTAAAATTCAAAATAATTTTTGACATTTGGCTTTTTGTCAAATACTCTGGTTTTATCAAATTGACAAGCTTGTCTTTGAAAAAATCCACTAGTATCTACAATTGTCTATTTGGAAATAAGATTCAAAATTCGTATTCAAATATAAGTCACAATCAAAAGTCGGGAACCAAAATAACACAAGTCCTAAATTATGTAACTTCATTAGTGCACTGTACTTAAATGAATGTTGTATTTTTAAATCATATTTACTTTTTAAGACAAATATTAAGTGACTGAAAAATCAGATTAATTGATGATTTACATTTGGAATCCTAAGAAATTAACCTATCAGATTATTAAAATAGAAAAATAGAATCAGAAATGTTTTCCTATTGGTCTGACTGTACAGGCCACAATCCATTATATATCAGATACACAAAGTTTAGCTCAACGGAAGTTTTATTTAAACTCATGTGATTTGTATATTATTTCTCAAAATTATGTTGTGTTTAGGAATTATGTTTTCAAATCAAATGTTTATTTAACTTATATATTAATTTATTTTTAATTTATATTTATTTTTAATGAATATTTTAATTTGAAAGTCTATATAAGCTAGACAATTAAAAACATTACCTTAAGTCTATTGTTGAAAAATAAATCAAATTGTAAGCAAAACCTACAGTTAGTGAATTATATATATATTTTTTGGGTTGAAAATTTCTAGTTTTGGCTTGTTTTTGTAATTTAGTATTTGTTTGGAAATAACTTTTTAGCCCACTCTTTAATTTTTTAGGCATCATGGGGAAGCCAAAAGCCAAAGCTTTTTTAGCCACAAAAATAAAAACATCACATCCAACCCATAATTCTCATTACACTCCTCTCACAAAAAGTTTCAAAGCCAAAAGCCAAAACTCTTCCAAACCAAACTTTTAAGCCCAGCAATAGCTAAAAAAGCCAAAAAGCCAAAGCTAACCTTATTTCCCAAACGGAGGCTTAGTTATCTTAGTATTATTAAAAATTATTTGGGATGATTTTTATTTTTTATAATTTTAGATGAGGAAAAAAATAAAATAGTTATAATTTGAATATGACAACGGTGTGGTAAGCTTGGCAGGAACTTTGGGGCTAAAATGAAGCTCACAAAAAATAAAATAACAGGACTATTTTAATACAACAAACAAAAAAACATCATATCAAATCCATAACCATTATACCTTTCTTCACAAAAAAAAGTCAAAAGCCAAAAAGTCATTTCCCAAACCAAGCTTTTAGCCTGTGCTAAATAGCCAAAAAGCCAACCCACTCTTACGTAAATCCATGGCCTAACCATCTTAGAATCAAAATTCAGATTGGGGATGCAATGAAGTGAAAAATCCCGATATATCCTAAAAGAAAAAATCAAGGATATGTTTGGTTTGATAGATTTTATGTTCTTTTAAAAACTTGTTTGTCGAAATTTTCAAAAGCTCAATTTCTAAATCATTTTCTTTCATACATCAATTAATCACCTTTTTTCTCTTTTTTTCTCTAAATCATTTTTTCACAATAGTCATCTACTCTCAATTACAACAAAATATCAAATTATTCTCAAACTCTCAAACTTCAAATTTGGCTTTCAAAATACACAACTAAACAAACCAAAAAAAATTTCTAGTAAACTCTTCCCTGTGGCTACTTTTAAAAAACTACTCTCTCAAAAACCAAACCAAACATAAATTTTATCCGTATTATCTAGATTACCCCTAGAAAACGAAGTTATTATCATACATACTTATTTTTGTGGAAATCACAACAGTTCTTAATAGTTAGATTAAGGCCTTGTTTACATAACCTATATAATCCATCTTTATCTTTTTTATCTTTTTTTCACATCACCTCTACTTTTTCTCAAGACATCTTCGTAAAAGACAAAAAGGTAATTTTTTTTTTTAGGACACCCAAACAACCCCTAAATTCTCATAAAGTTCTATTGAAAAATAAGTTCGTAGTAAAATTGTTACTAAAAAATAATTTTTTGTAGATGGATTTTTTTTTAAAATGCCTGCCAAAATACTAATTAGTGGACTTTTTTTTTTGTCACACTTAAATTGTTGCTAAACTTACAATTAGTGACGTTGCGAGGAATTCTCAACTCTATGTTAAAAGTTGGAAATTAATGACATTTTTTAGTATATTTTTTAAATTGTCGCTAAAACTTATAATGTTATATTTTTATATTAATTAAACTATTACTAAATCAATGAATTAATATTATTTTTTAAACGTTTCAAGAAGTACTTGCTAATCCTACTAAACCCTATGATAATAGAGGCGATACATATTCTCTTATAGCACACATTACTCATGATGAGTGGGCTGGGCCAGTATTTGGGCCCCACCTTCCATGGGAATTTGCTCCCCTTAATCCTGCGGGGATATTACTTAGCTGGTATTCTTGGAACCCCCGACCAAACTGCTCATAATTATTTCAAGAAGTATTTCAATCCCACTAAAACCCTAAGGTGATAAGAAAGATACATATCTTCTTATAGCACAGATACCCTTCATGATTAGTTGATTGAAATATAACCTGGGGAATCGGGACGGATCGTGGGTTAGGAGGGTACTTGATGAAATTGTATGAATTGTGCATCATGTAGTAGTTTTATGAAATGTTTTAAGAGCTTTTAAGCAATACTTGCAACAAGTATCTTAAGTGTAAACTCAATCATTTATCCATGGTTAAACAAATTACCTTACTAATTATCCTCATTATATTCTAAATCTCGAATTTTTATTTTAATTTCACTACTTAGATTTTCCATCGTATACTTAAATTCAAGGGATAAGATTAATTTCCCGATCAATCTAATCATTCAACATATGTCTTCACTAAGATCATCTATATTCCATTTATATAATTTTTGAGTAGAAATGAAAATTGATTGCTAATATTGGTTTCTTCTCAAGTAGATCGGGTGGTAGGTTTGTGCACCAATTTTTTGGTAAGAGTTGTAGTGGGTTAATCCTTAGGTGTGTGTCATTAAGATGAGTAGCTGTTTAAAACTAGTTGTGTTAACTTAGTGATTTCTATTATCGCTAGACGTATCGTAATGACTAGAAATTCTAGTGGAGGTCGTTGTATAGATGCAATTTCTTTTGCTTGTAGTGATGTAGGTATTTTTATTAAATAATTTTTTCAATGGCTTTCAATTGTAGTGTTATCTTGGGAGAGGCTAAGGCTAATCGCTTTCTAGTACTAGGAAGATTAATAAGAGGTTTATCTAAAGATTTACTGTAGAAGTACGACTAGACGTGAGTAATCCTCAAAAGTAGTTTTGAAGTTTATGTAGTTAGTTTACTAATAGTTTTTAAACATTATCAGTATAATTATTTTGTTCAATGAATTTTTTTAATTTCAGATTCTTCACCAGTAAGTTTAAAAGGAGAAGCATGAACAATGGTGCCTTTATGTTTAACTCGTAATGGTTTTAAACGAGTGGACTAGGACGAAATGTAAGTGGTAGTTTCTATTTAGTTTTGTAATAACGCTAATTTTTTTATAATAATTTTATAAATAATTGTTACTACCCAAACCCGCCTCAGAGGTTTAGTATCATAACCCACAAGAACTGTAGATTACCAAGGCTTCAAGGATACACGATAAGTGGGTCAAGGTAAGAATTATACAAAATAGAGTATATACTCAATGAGTCGTGATAACGTATATGGGATAGAATATTTTCAAAACTTATATATATATATGTTATATATCGGCTGACATCAATATTTACAAACATATACAAAAGTGTAATATCCAGACTGACTTTTTATAAAATGTATGCAGATCATATAAGTAATAAAACAATTGCAGATTGACTTCGCTTCGAATCCTCCTCAAAGTATAAGAGCGGTCATTATCGGAAAAATAGAAGTGAAGGTCACAACTGGCTCCGGATCACTGCTCAACCATATACATAATATAACCAGAGCGAAAAGCCTCAGCGAACAATAACAAAGTAGCGGTTGTCAGCGACCAGTCCGCATATCTTCGTAAATCATAATTCGGCCAGATTGCAAATCATAATTTGTCCGTGATGAGGAGAGAAAATCAAGGGAGGTGTTTAAGTATACTGAGACATCCATTAGGTTACTAGCAGACATAAACACGCGGTTACGAATAACCGGGCTCGAGCAAAGGAACCCCCAGACCGTATTGAGAATAAACACGTATTGAGGCCCCTACGACGGCCTCCCGTAACAGAGTGTGACAGATTAAGTTCCATGACGAACCCTGATACCGTGTGTAATGTACCTCCAACGATATCACATGATGCTATGATGTCACCAATATATGTCGAAATTGGACAATCATTCATTGCAAAATACGTAACATATCACTTCGTAAACAAATCTTAATTATCCCATTGTAAAGAAGTAAAGTTGAACATAGCTTTTACTATTATTACTCACGCTTGGCTCTGAGACGATGACGCGAGATTACAAACGGTGCGCTGTATTAATGCGGACCTATATACAACAATATAACAGTATTAATAACACTTGAAACACACATTCCCATCAAATATTATCTTACTGCTAGCTCTAGTGTGTTTATATCCTTTTTAATTTCATTATGAACCTTAAACATGGCCTAGGGAATGCCTAGGATGGAATGAAGATGCAAGAATGCATCGTAAAAACATTTCTTGAACTGGTCAGTAATAAGGTCTTACCGCCGAAAGGCATTATCACGGATACGAAGTTCCTACCAGCTGACTTCGCCGAGCTGACCAGAACCTCGATAAAGTATTAGATGATGATTTCCACGCCACCTGCTCGACCTAGACTCTGCCAACTCTTCGCCGAGCTTGACCGCAGAACACACAAATACATGATTTCATGCTCGAAGCAGAACATCGACGCCGAGCGAAGGTGCATGTACTCGCAGTGCATGCTCGTTGAAGTCTTCGCTCGAAGCTGCGGATCAAATTTTTGGAATTTCCCGATTTGATCACTAAGCTTCCAAATTCAACCTTGAACATCCAAAAACTCATTTTTCTAGGCCAAAAACTTGAAAGTGAAATACATAATAACCTATAAAACAACATGCATTGAAAATCATTTCAAGAAATCATGGCCCAAAAGTATGCCAATTGTACAAAAATTCAACTTGAAATTCAAAGTTAATTCAAGAACATAATGATGACTGCACATTTTATTTAAAGGTTTCCAAAAACATGATCAAATGCTACTAAATAACATGAAACCTAATATTGTTTTTCCAAAATTAGGAGTGAAATTGGGTCATTACGCATGAAGCTGAATTTTCGGAAAAACCAATCTTCAAATGTTATGGAAACATGTATACACGATAGATTTCGATTTACTTCCTTACTCCTGCTCTTCCACTCATGTATTTTATAGCTTTCCGCTTTATCAACTATGCATGAATTAACACAACTTCAAGGCTTAAGGCTTGATTTCATACCTTAGATGATCTATTGGGTTTAGGTACTATAATCTTGAACAAGACGGTTAAGGTTTTAAAATTTTCAAAGCACTTTTTCCTCAATTCAATTCCTTGAACTAGGCCCAATCCCTCAATTTTCCCTCTCTCACGTTGGGTACCGCTTGAAAAGAGCAAATGAAAAGGCAACTTTAGTAATAAAATGTCTTAATTAGGTTTAAACCAAAATGTACTTAATAAGGTTAATTAATGCAAGCGTTAATTTAATCTAATTTATCTCACCCTAAACTCCAATTTCAATTAAAACCTACCATAAAATTTATAAATCAACTAGCACATAAATTGTCAATTTTTTGATCTGGACTGATATAAGGCTTTCAATTCGCAAACCGAAGTAGTAAACGCGAATGATTCTTTTCACATCTAATGATATAGACACAACAACGCAACAATAATAACACATGCATTTTAATTCAGAATTTCTCCCCACGGACCAATTAGGTATACATAATTATAGATCAACGTTAATCGAGGTTGGGGTTGTTACAATAATCAAAGAAATGACTTCAAGATTGATTGCTATAAATTTATATCATTTCTTGGCAATTTTAGATCGTGTTGTTTGTATCATAACAATTTTATATTGTGTCTTTTGACTTTATTTGCCATAGATTTGAATTCATCATGAAGTTTATTAAGATCTGAATAAAAGGTTTATTTAAAGTTAACAATTGTGGGTTGACGTTATAACAAACTTCAAAAATTAGTTTCAGTAGGTGAATCTTGAGATATGTGATTTTCTTTCTTGAAGATAGTAGGTGAATATAGTAAACCGGCTTACTAATTTGAGAAGTACAAGAATTATTAATTCCTTTTAATTTTACTATGTGTATGCTGGGTTTAAGTAATAGGGCTCACAAAGGTGTAGCTTTCATCTCTTCTAAACAAAAGCGGGTATTAAAGATTTCATCTTTCACGCCAAGTAGTAAACTATATATTTGCCATTTGTAGTGATCACCATAGGTCTATTAAATTCACATGAATGTAACCATCATTAAATTGTTGAATATTTTAATATCATGACCGTAAAAGATTATTGATTTTGTAGTACTTTCTATTTATCGTAATCACTGGTTGTGAAGATTAATATCTTCAAAGAAATCATTTTTGGGAACAAAATATTATTTTTAGTGCTACCTTGGAATAATATGGTTTTTTCTTTTCAGACTTTTAGGTTAAAAGCTTGACCATTCAAATTAGTTTTAATATACCTTTGTAATAAATTTGATGATTAAAGCAATGTTATGGACTACTCTCAACATATAGAGTATATTCTCACCGATATTAAATTCAGTTACTTATGTTAAACTTTTAATATAGATCTCAGAAACTTAAAGTAAAAATCGAAACAATTAAATGTAAAATCGACCTTATACGTTTATTCCATCATTCCCGCAATGTTTAGCACGGGTAATTAATAAACGAGCATCACATAAACATAAAAAGATGTAAGATGTACCTTTGTCAAGTTACGGTTGATTCCACTTGATTAATCCCAAATGGATAAAATTATAACCAAATTTTTGAGATATTTTGAAAATTGACTCTTGGTAATAATTACAAGTTTCTTCT